>VWZL01005345.1:416472-443761 GCA_013396915.1 Stercorarius parasiticus | reverse complement strand
GGCTCTGCTGCCTAAGGGTTAACAGAACAAGCTTTATATAAAAATATTATTCACATTTAAAAAAACCCAACATGTCCAGATGGCTTGAGCTGCCGTGAGGACCCTCCCTTGTAAATCCCTGGCAGCGCATCCCCTACCAAATCCTCTGCCAAATCCTGCCAGGCCTCGGCCACCACCGGGAGGGAGGGAGGAAGGGAGGGATGGAGGGAGGGAGGGAGGAAGGGAGGGAGGGCTGCACTCCCCCACCAGCCCCGTGCGGGGGTACCCTGGTCCGGCGGCGTGCCGGCACCCTCCCGGCCTCCAACCGCTCCATTGCCCAGTGCCATGTGGCCAGCACGGCACCACCCGCCGCCTGCGTCACTTACGCTCTCTTCGGGTAAATGTTTCCAGTTCTTTTGCAATCGTAGATGGTGAAATTGGCCCGGATAATGTTTTTGCCGTTGACCCGGAGAGCAGTTTCGACGACCACGTGGTCTGAGAGAATCAAGCCAAAGAATATTGGGTTGCAAGAGCCTCACGCTTAGAAGACAAGACAGACCCTTGGGAAAACAAGGGCTAAATCTGATTTGTTTTCTCTAGGGCTTCCTTCGAGCTGCATTTCAGAGCTCGGACCATTCATCTTTTGCCCTCTGACTTTCAGCTCTTCCCTCTTAAATCAACGCTTTACATCACCCTCACCAGAAAAGAACATTGCGACTTTCAGCAGAAAATTCCAGCGTGTTGTGCAAGTGTTAATTAGCAGAGTTAATTATTGTCTTCGCTTACAGTTGGCGCTAAATGATACTTTAAAAAAAATGTGGTAATTAAAACATGTTAGTTATCATGTTTTAAAACCCCGCTCACTTTCCCCATGACAACAAACCCGCAGAGGAGAGTGGAAATCCCTTTTTTGGCTACTTAACACACTATACTAACTCTCCCTCCTCCCAGAATTGCTTAATTTTTTTTTTCTTTGCAATTTTGCCATATAAGCACCAGGGACAAGAGACAATGCCTCTTTCAGAATATGTACAATAAATCAGTGCATTGGATTCCAGAAATTCATTTGGACATTGCCGTAACCAACAATACAGAACAGTTAATGATCTCCCATTCTTTGGATAGCTAGGGAGAAAAACAATGCAGCTTTATAAACTTGCATATGAAAAGTGGGATTTTCAAAAGGACTGGCTAATTCTTGTCCTACTGAAGTCAACCATCTTCAATAGGGCATTCACTCCAGGCTTGAAAGATGAAGATTTAAGAAGCACTCAAGTCTGGAATGAAGCATCGAACTTCTCAGGAGGAGCTATAAAATGGGGCTGTCTCCATCTCTAAGTGGCCAGTATCAGACCTGGTCAGCTCGGCCGTCAAGGCTCAGTTGACTCCAACCAGGTGCCCATCACCTCCAGAACGCGGCTCCACAGAGCCTCAAGGTGGGCATCTTGTTTGGTACCACCTGAAAACGGGGCGGGGGGGGGGGCAGACTAGAAGACCTCAGTCTGGCTTTTAATTGCATAAATGGGATTAAGAGTTTCTGAGCTGCCTTTAGGTACACACTTGCTCTTCTTCCAGAACTTCTCCTGAAAAGCAGCACACGTTCAGGAGGTAAACTGAACAAAAGCAATTGAAAAGATCAATATAAGCAGCAACATTATTTCCCCAGGGCTAAAACATATTTTTTTAGTACTTATTAAATCTAAACCAGAAGCTCAAACCAGATAAATCTTAACAAAGTAAGTACATGAACTTGCTTTTAAAATCTGATGTTTAGAACAAAAATTGATAGATTTGAAATACTGTCAAGTCATGTTAACATGGTGGAAACTCCCACACTTTAAAGTCATACGCCCTATAAAACAGAAGCAGCTTGGGTCTTTTTTCCCTGTATGCATTATCTGCACACATAATTGGAAAAAGAAAAAAAGCCTATGAAAAATTATGACCATAAAAGGGGTTAGAATGAATTGAACTTGTTTTCCTCTACATACCTTGGTTGTCCGGAAACATTGGATATTTCTCACGTGGAAGTAAACTGCAATAAATAAATTGGTTTACATAATCTCGAGCAACTCTGGCTACTGTGTGGATATTATTTCCATAGTCACATGAAATATTTGTTCCATTCAGGTTTGGGATAGTTCCATTTATTTGTATTATCAGGGCCTATATTTGGACAAAAAAATAATAATCAGTTATTATGACAGAAAATTATATTTAGAATTTGTCAATGTTTTACAAGCTTTTCATAGGCTAGCGACTCCAAAATAAGTGCACAGATAGCTGTTTTCTTTCATTTTATGCACTTTGAACTCCAAAAAGCCATCCGCATACAAAACCTTGCTTCAGTAGAGCCCCGTCACCAACTGCAGCAGCTGTAGCTGGTGTGTCACCGGCCGGCAGGACAACCAGCCTGGGCTTCCCCAGAGCCCACCAGGAGGACGCGGGACACGGGAGCTGAGCCCTCCCCGGCCGCCCTCGCCGCACGCTGCCCGCCATCCACAGCTTCCTGAGAGCAGGAGGGAGAGCAGAACGAAAGGAACCCTAGTTTTTGAGTGCCTAAACCTGCCGGCTTGCACCCGTCCATGCCAGGGATGGATGACTGGAGGCATCGAGCTGGCAGGCACCCACAAGGGCCGAGTGGGTGGGCTGCAGGGGCTTCATTTTGCCATCAGCCTCCAAGGGGGAGGGAGGGGAAGTTTGGCAGAAAGGGAATGCTTTGGAGGAGGGTGACTGAGGGAAACGCGGGGCCCACGTGCTGGGCTGGCTTCCTCCACCATCTGGGGGGACCCCCTGGGGACCCCCAGCCCCCTGCTCCAGCGCGGCAGCGGCGGAGCCGGACCGGAGCTCGGGTCCCATGGGATCCCCCTCTCCAGCTCCGGTCTGGGCTCTGCCCCAACCACTGCCTGTTACCAGCCATTTCCCCACGTTAGGGCTGGCCACGAACTTCAGCACAGAGAGATTGCTGCCATTGGGAAAGGGTCTGTCTTTAAACGAAAAATATTTTGCTGAAAACTCTTAAAATATCATTAAAATACAGTTAAAAATAGCAGCAATACAAAACCAGAAAATGAGTTGATTTAGCTGTCTGCAGCGGATCATCTGTATTTGAAGTTTTGCAGAGCTCTGCCGTGTGCTCAGCGTGGCAGCGTCACAAGCCCTGCTCACCTACAGGCCCAGCGGCTGCCGTCCTGCCACCGCCAGGGCACCGAGGCACAGGACATCACCTCCAGGCGCTCCTGAGGACCTTGGCCTGACTCAGGGGCATAAAGAGAGCTCAGCATCCCCACGACCCACACCTGAGCCACATGGAGCTGTGCTGCAGCGCTAGAGGAGAGTGGATATTTATCAGCCCTGAGAGCAGGTAATGACTCTACGGGCCACTGCACATGACTAATTTGGTATTCACATCAAACGCACCGGGTTCTCTTTCTCGATATTGATCTCGGGCTCCAAGATGGTCATGGAAGGGCACTGCTGCACTCCTTCGCTTGTGCTTGCCCAGAAGTTGGCCCCTGTGAAGTTCGTGCACTCGTGCTGCAGAGAACACCTGCAACGCACAGGGGTACAAGTCGCGGCTCATTATTTTTAAAACAGGTGATAAAAATGTTCGCTTCCTTGTGAGGGAAGATCCTGAGAAAATCCTGTGCCTACATCTTTTCCCTCCATCCATGCAGTTAAGCCTAAAGCTTTGCTGCTATATTTAAAGTGTCTGGTTGCCACGATAAGAGCGTGTACTCCCACCAGCATCAACGCAGCACCAGGATTCAGGGTAAGCGAGAGCAGGGCCAGGCTGAACCCAGCACCGAGGAGGAGAAGGTGACATTTTGTCCGACTTCTTCAATTTATAAACCCAGAGTCTAATTTTGTAAATCCCTTTCTGAGTGCTGATTTTCTCCTACTTAAAAGTAATAATTGCAAGGGCAAAAGATGGTCTTTAACAGGGTGTTGGCTCTCTCATCCCATGGTTGGATGCCTGCAAGATATTCTTTGCACTGGCAGCCGACTGCAGCATAACAATGCAGCTACAGTGAAATCCTGGCTCTGAAGAGCATCCCAACCGTTTGAGACCAGAAGCAATTGTTTTTAAAAGCATGTATTTCATAAGGAATGGACAAAGACTAATGGTACTGTGACTGTGTTGACTGTGTGGAAATATAAAAGGCACCAGAAATTCTTGCCCAGGCTTGAGGGCCACAGGAGATGCTGAAGCACACCAGGACACAGCCAGTCCTACCTGGTCTCCATCGTGCACCACCCGCAGTAGGCGTCAGCGGCAGCCAGGCACTCCGTGCACGTCGAGTACTGGTTGCAGGCAGCCACCTTCACCCGCGTCATCTGCACAACAACAACATAACTGCTTCCAAGTGTCCTACACCACCACCCAACCGGGATGCGCTGGCACAGCCACATGGAGCTAGTGATGAGACACCAGCGTCTCGGGCGGCTTTACCCATTTGTCCGGACCAAGCCCTCCAGACCACACGATGGGGAGCAGACCCTGGCACCGCTGTCCTCCGCCCCACAGCGCTGGTGTAGGACCAGCCGGTATGGGCACCATCACAGGCAGCAGAGCCCGTCCCAGACCGGGGGCTGCATGCCTGGGGCAGGGAAGGACACCCAAGGGACGGAGCTTGTTGCCACCGGCATAGTCACCCCATGGGGCGCGCGGCAGCATGGGCTGAGCTGAGCTGATCTTTTCCAGCTGGCACCTCGGCAATAGATGTGTGATGGTCAGGCTACAGAGAGCGACACCACACCTTCCTGACGCCTCAGATGGAGATGGTTTCACAGCTCATCCCTCCCTGTGAAAAGCTCTCACTCAGACCTGCAGAAAGCGCCTTTCTAGACAGAGCTGAACGCTGTCTGGCTATTTACAAAATAACCATAAAGCAAAACCACTCTGGAAACCTTAATTTGTAAAGAAATTAAAGTACCTCTGGGGACTTGCTCGGCAGGAGCAGTCGGAGGGAAAGCATGTGTCAGTTTCTGCTTTTTCCTCCCTCAATTTCTAAACATTTGGGAATGAAAACAGAGTTGTTTGGTTCAGTGGAGACTGAGATTGTGAGGTGCTGAGAGCCCTGAGCTCCCACCAGGCGAGCTCCTTCGCCTGACCCCCACTTTACCTGCAGCAATTCGCTGGTCCCCAGTCCTGCAGTTCTCAGCACCCCCCCAACCCCATGGAGCCCCCAGGGAGCTTCCCGGGTTGCTAATTCCACCAAAGAAAAATCAATCCGTCTGGCTTATTGGAAAAGAAACAGAGGAGAGCATCACGAGTGCTGCGCCGGGTGTTTGATCAAGCCCGAATAAGGTGCGCAGCGCAGCACAGGAGCTGAGCTGAGACAGGCTGAAACACCAGCTAAAGAGGCATCCCGGGAGGGTTCTGTGAAATGATAATGACCAATCTGCAGGGAATTAGGGCTTGCAAAATATAAATGCAACATATAACATTTGTGGTTGTGCATCTGTTTTGACAGATTAAAATGTAATTCAGGACAAACCACCAGTGCCTGGAGCACTCAGCTCTCATCTTCCTCCTCTGCTCACTTGATGGAGATGAGACCGTCTGTCTCTACCTGCTGCAGCGTTCCCAGGCTCCACAGAGAGCCCTCCTCCCTCCCAGCCCTCCTGCTGGCCGGGCTGGGCAGAAACCTCCCCTGAGCATCATTTCTGACAGGCAGACTTTTTGTCTGTAGGATCTCCTAAAAGGCTCCTTAAAGTCTGTGTACCGCAATTTTCAGGTTTCTATACAGGAACAACCTCTGCTTATTTCTGCCCTCCCGTACGTGGGATCGGTTTTGATATCTTTCACTCTTTACCTTGACACCACGAAGACGAGAAAGCCTGACAAGCTGGTCCGCTTGGCATGACCCCCACCCTGCGCAGAGAGTGGACAGGCACAGGTACCCCCCGGACAGCCCTCTGACACCCCAGCCAAGGCTCCGAACTTCTTGGCTCTGCCCACTGATGTTAAAGCAAATGTTATTGTCCCTTCCTGCTCCCAGCTTAGTGTTGAACACTAAACCAAATGCGTGACGCTCAAAGGGCTATTTGGCTGAAGACTAAAGATCTCACCTGATAGGAGGTCATCAGATAGAGGTAGGTGGAATCAGAAGGGTCGAACTGCATGATGGGGTGAACAGGCTCTCCGTAAGCCACCGAAATGGATCTCCTGCTAATAACCTTCATGGTACTGTCCAGATTAATCTGTAGTGTGAGAAGAAGCCACTCAGTGAGACCATTTTTCAAACACTATGGGGAGAAGATTGCTTTTCCTCGGTTATAAACAAGAGTCAAAGCAGTATCTAACAGCGTTGCACGTTTTCAAGCGCTGTAAATCTCTACACGCCTCACAAGCTGCATACACTGAGCTTTACCGAGAAGTCGGCTCTGTGCCCAGGGCAGGCACTAAGTGGTCCAGGCCGTGGCTGGGAGCGCTGCTCAATGATGACCACCCCTCGCAGCCTGTGGTCCCTCTGTTTGCAAGGCTGCCTGCAAAATTCTGGTCCAAGGCTCTGCAGGACTGTTTCCAGCAGGCCAGGGCAGCGCGACTCTTGCTTTGCCCTAATGTAAGTGGCACCAGCCTTCAGCCCTCATTACATACATATGTGCATTTCTGTTACAAAGAACATTGCATTTCCAAAGCTTAATGAAAGCCAGTGAAAATCAGCAACAGGGCTGTACAACATGGCATGCCCTGCTCCCTGCATATTTGAAAAATAAGTGTTGTCATTCCTGGCCATAAGAAGCTTTTATCCCTGCTAACTCCAGAAGACCATGGCAGATGCCGCAAGAGAGCCGAATCCTACCTTGCCTCATGAATCACCAGCTGAAGCGCTGGCAGTGATGGAAGAGGCTGCAAAGCATCAGCCTGCCTTTCGGATCCCAGAATGTCTTGGCATTTGACTTGAAAACTCAGCAAATTAAATGTGGCATTGCTGAGAGGAAATAACAATAGGGCTACACAATTTCGCGTGACAGTCACTTTTCAGCTTAAAACAGAAAGGGAGCGAGGAAAATTCCTACCTCCTTACTAGCAAGGGAAGGCAATAATTGCAAGGACCAAGCGTGCCTCTGCTCTCTAAAGTCTGGATTAATTAATTAACATAGGATTAATTAATTCTTACACTAAAGCAGCACCGACATGTCCTAGTAAGATAGCACAAGCTCAAAGCAGAAGGCTTCCCTCTGCTAAGAACCATATGCAAGCACTGCAAGCTACTATGCAGAAGAAGAAGGGAACTGTCATTATCCCCATTAAAAGCTGGCTATCCCGCTAAGTAATTTGCCTTGGATCACCCAAGACGTCCATGAACTGAGTCCCTGCACCCTCCACTTGAGCTTTGCAATCATTTTCTCCCCCTTCTTGCTGAGATTTGCTCTACGTTGGGTGTTTCTTGCGCCTGTCCCTAGGTCCCTCTGCCTCCTGGGCTCCTTCACCCCACGCTTTCCCTGTGCAGACGCTTTCCCCGGATCCCCGCGAGCTGCGGGAGATCCCCTGCAGCAGGGCAGGGACCACCAGTCCTCTCGCTGGAGTGGGGCTGGGGCGAGCTGCAGGACACATGTTGCCCTCGTGCTGGCGAGAGCAGGGTGTGCTGAGCCCTGGGTAACCCCCCACGGCACCTTGTCCACGGGCTCCCAGGCCCAGACACGAGGGGACTGACTGTAACAGACCCTTCCCATCCTGCCTCCTTCGAGGACACTGCACCCTGGCACACCTTGCCCTGGCCACTGCTTCCCCAGCGCTGTTCTTCCTTTAACCACTGCTGGACACGGCTCTAATAATGGCCCTCGCGAAATGCCCGTCTGCAGGCTATCTGATTAATTCCCCATACACACCCCTGGCAGCCATAATTGCTGCTGGTGGGAGCTGGTCGAGCACTATTTCTGCCCCTTTGCTGTCTTTTCTCAGGCAGCAAATCTGAATGATAACTCACGCAAAGTATCTTGTATCCCGTGCCAAATAACAAGGAGCCCCGAAGGTAAAAGGGCTTCTGGTTATGCAGCTGTGTTGTAGAATTAGATTAGAGCTATCTGAGCAAATTATCCCAGCAAAGGGTAGCCAGGAGCCTCTCCCTAATGGAGGCTCAGCTGATAAGGCTGCTTTCTCAGAGATGATAATGGAAGCAGAGCTGTTAATACTGTGTGAACACGGGCTGCGCTGCGTGTGGCATGTGCCTCTCCAGCTCGGTGCACCTGGCTGGGGTGCCAGTTTCCTCCCGCCCCCACGAATTACCTGCCCCTGTGGGCAAAAATCAAAGCAGTGAGTTTCTTTGTGATCGTTCCCACATTTTTGCCAGGAGCACTTGGACGCAAGGGAAGAGATTGGATCAGTTTTCTTCTCTCCAAGCATTTTGATCCAATATTCCACATTATGCACCACTAACCCCAGGCTGAGACAAAGCAGGTATCGGCCGTGTCTGCTCCAGGGCTTTTTTTCCCCCCTCTCCTCTATGGACTTTCGATGCTGAGAGTACACCAAAGTGTTGTGGCTGGCTGGAATCAAAACTTTTTTTGGCAAACTTCAAGCGCTAAAGTTACTGAAATCTTGGCCTGGCATCTTGGCTCTGGAGCCAGGGTATTGCATTGCCCCATATTGCCTTTGGCACATCATGTAGAACAGATACTCCATCAGATGCATGGATTCACACCTGCTTTGGACTCGGCTGTGATGAAGCAGCTCTGGGTGATTCCCCTGTCTACATGGAGCCTTCAAAAGCCATCAGCTCAGAGGGAGAATTTATTAGAAGAGCTGTTAATAATTAAATGCTGCACAATAACATTTCCAGCACAGGGTTCATCAAGAACATCCTGCTCGCATGGCAGCCTCAAACAGTAATTAACGGCCACCAGTCACCAGGCGGCATATATCACCGTACAGATTACTGCAGCATCCAATTACTCCTTCGTTGCCAAACGAAAGCAGGTGCTCAAACAAACTCGACAACGCTGTCCTCTGTGCAACCAGAGGTGCTGGAAGGGGGAGCCCCGTCACCCTCCCCATTCCCCCGGCCCTGCCTGCCCCGTACTGGGGCTGCCGGGCTCCACTTGCCTTCAGGAGTCCTCCACTGGCAGTGCCCAGGAACACGACGGTGTAGTTGTTGACGCTGGCCACCGCCACCGCGGTCAGGCCACTGTAGGTGAAGATGGGGGTGGCTGTGACGGGGTTCACGATGGCCAGCGGGTGCTGGAGATGCGCGGCTCCACAGTCCAGCTGCTCCGGCTGCAGCTGCGGAGAGACAGGCACATCAACGGGCTGCGGCAAACCCAGCGGTCCCCCCGGTGTCACTGCCTCGGGCTCAGTGCGGACCAACTGCTGGTGGGGAAAGCTCCTCACTACCGAGTCATGGAACAGGCAAATGTAGCAGGTTAATACGGGAGCAAAGAGCTGTAACAGAGCCTCCTTTGTGCTTGGCAGATCTACCCTCTGAGCCAAACGCAGACCAGGCTTTGCTGGAGATGCGCTGCCGGAGGAACAATGCCCTTGCCCATGCTACGGGCAGGATCAGGGCAGCACCAGGAGGGTGTCCTCCAACCAAAGGCCCATTTACTGTAGCAGCACCCTCACCTCAACACAAAACTCTGGTGCGATGGTAAAAGGGACAAGGGGGTTCCTTGTGCCCTTCTCCCACCGAAGCCATCCAAGGTCTCTTCTCCAGCACAGCGCTGGAAGCCCCTCGCTGGAGGGGGCTGCACCACAGGGAGGTTTCTCAGGCTGCCAAAGATGAGCACCGCCCAGTGGCCGCCTGCCCTGGCAGAGGGGGCTGCTTTCCCCGCAGAGACCCCTCTGCCCCCAGTGTTGCGAGGGGTCCCCCAGCCCACAGGGCAGTGCTTGGGAGCAGCGCAGGGCAGCGCACAGAGCCACTGCAACCCCGCAGCCATCTCCGGCTCCTTCCCTCTCAAACACAAGGTGAGGCAAAAACTTTCTCCAATAAAAGAACTCAAAATGTTTTTTCCCTGCAAGTAAGTGAGGAAGCAACTGAGAACAGAGCCAAGGGAGGCGGGGGGAAAGAAATTTGCTGGCAACTCTCAGGACTGTAAATCCTGGCTCTGATCTTGCTGCTACTGCAGACAACAGCAAAATTTCCACTGGTCTTCCACTGGGACGGAACGGGATGGAGGAGCTGCCATGTAGGAGGAAGTACCGTGCTGCAGGACACGGAGGGAAGAGCAGCGGCTGCAAAATTCTACCCAGAAATGCTGGAGCTACCGTCCAGCCCCAGCCTGCCGCTGCTCGCCGTGCCCTGGGGAACACGCACAGCTGTGCCCTGTGCCCAGGACCACAAGGTGTTCATTATTCACCTCTGGCTTCTGCTTCCGAGCTGTTCCTCGAAGCTCTGGGGCAGTGGGAAACGCCTTTGCTATAGAACAGTTAAACCCAAGACAGCAGGATGGCGAGTGCCACAGCTCAAGCGGGTGCCCGGCCCCGCAGGAACCAATGAGCGTCTCTGCTGGCGCTGGGGCCGCCCCACACCAGGGCTGGCAACCAGGGACACGAGGCCAGTATCGAGGCTCCCATGTCGATTTGCTATGGGGTGCCAAGGGGCAAAGGCAGAGGACAATTGCTAAGGACCCCGCATGTGAGCCTCGTCTGTGAGCAGGCATTTGGCTCATTTAGCCCAAAGCAAGACAACAGACTTCACTATCCTGTGCTAAATTAATTAGCACAGTTGCTGCATGACAGCAGCATTTGGAAATGGGACTGATGCCTCCTATTCCTCCTACCCTGCCGAGATGCACCCAAGATTTATGATCACTCTCACCCTGAATCCTGTGAGACTCTCCTTAAAATTTCTGCTCAGACAATGTGGATGGATTCAACAACGTCTGAACATCAAAACAGTCTCACTGCCGACAATTTACCTGCCGTCACTCCTGCAGCGGCTTTTATGAAGTGCTGTGGGCACAGCTGAAGCCGTTCGAATGACGGGCATGTTTTAAGGGCCATTACCACATCATCTGCCCTGTCATTTCAGGCTCATCTTAAGAGAAGCCGCAATCATGCTATCACCCTCCCCAGGTGCGGGCTCACAGCCACGGGGCTGACATGCTGCCGGCCGCAGGCACTCACCGGCTGCCTGAAAACACTCCGAATTATGGCCCTGACTGCGGGAAGCGCTTATGCAAAACTCCAGACAGGAGACTGCTGGCGGATGGCAACCCACACCCCTAAAACTAAGCACATTTTACGCCTTACTGAGCTCAGTCGTAACATGGATATTCCTTCCAAAATCATCGTCAGGAGTGTTAATTTAAGCAGAACAAATGCAGGGATTTGAGGCTGTGTCTGTTAAGAAACTGGACCACGTGCCTCCACCGGGCAGGAGATGTTGACAACCAGTCTGCTTAGCACACTCCCTCCTCCCCGGGCTGGGCACACCAGGGCCTGTATTTTAATTCCCGTATTACCATTATTATTTCATTAATGGAACCAGACTAAATCTTCAGCTCTCCCCTCTCTTTAGCCCCTTTAGGAGATCAGGCCAATCTTCAGGCCCCGCAGCGAGGGCTGAGACGCGGGCAGGACCACTGCTCTGCTCCGAGCCCGGACCCCGGCTTGGGTGCACCTCCTGCCTGGTGCCTGTCCCCCCCCCGGCCACAACCACACGTCTTGGGTTGGTGACACATTACAGCAACACGTCCCTGGACAAAAACGCAGAAGAAACTTGCTAAAACCCAAAATGTATGCGAAGCAACTGGGCTGTGTCTGTGGGGGCGAGGGATGGTGCTCCCCTGCCAGACCACCACAGGACTGGTGACTCTCTGCAGCGGCCGGGATGGTCCGGGGAGGGGCAGGGGGTGTGGGGACCGCAGGCCGTGGCACTGCCCCCTCCTCCCATTTGCACGGGAGAAGGCATGAGCAATCCCCAGCGGGCAGGGTGTGAGGTGCAGGTGGCAGCCAGCTCTACGGCTTTTGCAGCGGCTGGTCAGCAAACAGCAACTCAAATACCTGGTGCCGCCACAGACCCACAGCATCCCCTGCCCCACGGCACACACAGAGACAGCACCCTGTGGGGGCAGGCAGGGTTGTCCCTGCCGCTGGACCCACACGAGCGTGGTGCCACTCTCCAGAAACCACCCCAACCGCGGTCCCCTGTGCCCCAGCAGGCACCAGACCCCGCTGCTGCTGGTCGCGTCAGATGTGAAGTAACAAAGATTGATTTCAAAAACTTCCTCTGCTAAAGCGAGTGCCAAGCAGGAGACAGCATACTCAGAGCTGCAGCTCAGTTCACATGGGACCGAGATGGAAGGATCAAGTGTTGTGGATGCAAGTGACTTCACTAAATGCATTTTGCAGTTTTACGGCATTTCATTCTATTAAAAAATAAAATCACAGCCCAAATTCTTAAGTGTGTATGTTTCCCCCTGTAACTGGACAACGCAGCTTTTTTATACCATACAGAGGACATGCTAGCCATTCACGCTTCTGATGTAATGGTCCCTTCATTCACAGACGGACGTTTAGAAATGGACTTGGGTTTATTTATTTGTCTAGGGAATGGTTATCTCTAGCCCCTCTTCATTACTCTTTACCAATATTAACAACCTGAAACTCACAAGGCTCCTTCCTGCTGGGAAACCAAGCACAGGCACCTCGGGCCGCCCGGGAGCCCGAGAGATGCTCAGCTACCCGGGGACCAGATCCGGCATCTGTCTCAGCCCAAGGGACACGGCCCTTTCTTCTCGCAGGTGGCCGAAATCACGGGAAGTGCCTTATCTGCTGCGCCTGCCTGCTTATAAATCATGCACTTCAGAGCTCATATCAGCGCAAAGTGTTTTCCACAGTAAACAGGATGTCGCTATTCTAACACAGGCCAAGCTTTATTTTGGCCACGTACATCCTTCCTCTGAAACACCTTTCTTCAAATGACATCAGCTCTTCCGACGGACGGGCAGGAGGAGACACGTGGTGCTTCCCTCTCTGGGGTCCCAGGGTGGGGTGACAGGCTGCGCTGCTGCCGTCGGTACACCACAGCACGGAGGGGACATCTTAACCCTGTCACGTTACAGTAAACAGGATATGGCCACGGCACATCCTTCTGCAGGCACCAGGCAATCACTGCAGCTTGGGAAATCGTGTTCAAAGGCTGTGCTGAAAGGCTTTCTCCATGGGGAACAGGTTAAATCTTGCTCCATCTTAAATCAAACTGCCCTACCCTGAAGTGCGGAAAGCATAAACATTAAGTTTTCTTCCAAAACCAATCTCTTTCCATCATGTGCATTTTAAAACAGCCCTGTGGGTATTTACTGTATTGCCACTATTTTACAGCTACACACTCTGGACACTCGGTAACTCACAGAAATGCCGGGCGAGTCTAGATTTGAATCCTTCTGCACCCGAAACATTTGGCTCTGCCACTTTGACACTAACGAAGAGCCCCCTCGTCAGCAGGAGCCAGCCCATGGCAGCTCCGGCCGAGCCGCGCTGCCGTCACCCGCACACTTGCAAGAAGGGCATACTCGGTATTTTCGCAAAATTTCACAAGTGATGCAAATTAACTCAAACCAAGGAGCCACATCTAAGAGGAGAGTTAGTCAGATTAACCCCTGAGCGTGATTGCAAAACCGAAGCGGGACAGAGATAAAAGATTTCCAGCCACGTCAGAGCTCAAGTTCAGCTGTTTTCACGGTGAGAATTCAGTTCCCTATCCCAGGCCTAAAAGAGCAGAAAAAGCGATTTCCCAGAATTTCCATTACAGCTCCCTGGCCCCGGGAGCTGTGCCCCAGCGGCATCCGCGCAGGATGTCCCTTCGGGAAGGAAGTCTGCTGGAAACAGAAGGAGGAAGAGGAGTGGTGAGGCAGCACTCAGGAAAACCATGAAACCTACTGATTTCTGCATCCTGTGTTTGTGACCTTAAAAATAGTTCTTAGGCAAAGATGGAGTTTATTTCTGAATCAAAAGCAGGCTGCAGTTCAGAAAAAAGCCCTGCAGCTTTTGCTTTCAGCATGGCTTTCCCAATTCCGCTGCACCGGCTCTGGAGGTGCCGTGGAGCAGCAGAAGTGGGACGGGAGTCCGGCCCCTTTCATGCCTCGTATCAGAGCGGATTAAAGCGTTGGCTTTTAGCATGCCTGGAGTCCTGGGAAAATGACACAGCCAGCATCCGATAATCCGCTCCAAACTTGTTGATTTGTGGGACTTAGCCATCGTCTTCATAGGCTCAAAATTTGGCAGCTGCTCCTACACAACTGACGTTTTCAGGCCATTAAAGTCTGTGATAAAAGGGCTCTAGTTTTATCTCTTGCCTTCCTTAACATAAACCATTAGGCTTTTATTAACTTTTAGGTATGACTCAGGGAAATCTCTTGTCGCAGAGAGAATATTCAAAATAATTTGGATTCTGTCCGAAGAGAATAGCCGGACATGGACTCAAAGTTGAGCAGTAGGCAGAGGCTGAAAACCAGCGCTGAAATATTGCACAGACACTGCAGGAAAAGGAGCAGAGGCAGAGATGGTGGCCAGCCAGCCCGGCATTACGCAGACTGAAAGCACAAGCCCCGCTCTGTGCCGGCAGAGCCCAGACCAGCCAGGGAACCCCTCCAGGCAGAGCCCATTCATCCCGCAGCCCCCCCTCCACGCTGCCAGCAGTTTGTACACACAATCACGCGTTTATCTGCTGGAGTGTCGCAACCAGAGCTGTCAAAAACAGGCTTTTTGGGATGCCTGGAGGAAAATGTCATCCTCAGAAGAGGGCTCTACTGTTCAGGCACTTGAGACGTAAGCGGTCTCTAATTGTAGTGCTGCCGCAAGGGCAGGCATTATCACAGAGCCCCTCTAACTTCCCATCACATTTTTTAGGCAATGGGAGGCAAATCAACATGCACTCTTGGCCAGTCGAGGCACTCGGGCTGAGAACCTCTCATAAAATGAATCTTGCTGAATTTTTCTCAAGAATCATCCACNAAAAAAAAAAAAAGGTTTAAAATGAGATTTGCACCCTGGTTTCACTATTTACTCAGACCACAAGTTTCTCGAGCAAGGAAGCAGCGGTTTTGCTGTGTTTTGCACATTTGCACAGTGCTAGCCCTGGCTCCGCAAGCCACCAGCGTGACACCAGTAATGGGCCGCCAAACACCCCTCTGTCTGCTCGTAGTGGGAGCCCGGACCACGTCCCACCGCGGGGAGCGCCAGCCCCAGCTCCACAACCACCACACCAGCGGCTCCTCCAGCGCAGCGGCATCGCGACACAGCAGGGGCACGGTCCCATGGGGAATCAGCACCCACCGACCGACACCGGGGGCCCGTCGGCATTCATGGGACCTGCCCAGATGCTCCCTCAGCTGCGGCCCTCGGGACCTCTTGGCAGCCCTCCATGTTGGTTCATGCCCTGGGCAAACACAGCAATCCACGCGCAGCCCCATGCACCTCCCCCCGACACAGGTGACAGCTGGGACGAGTGTCACCTCCAGCCCCGGATCAGAAAAGTTAAAGTCTTGCTGAAGAGGAGTAATTGCTAATGAAAAACTGCCACCAGACCCCCCCCGGCGGAGCACCACTCCCTGGCCGAAAGCACACCCACCACGGCACCGCCAGCAGCACCACCAGCGTAGGGAGAGAAATGACCCTGTCAGCGCACCACAGACAAATGTCACCCCCGTGCCAAAAAGCGTTCCTTCAGCTTCTGCAGAGCTCCTGATGCCTGGCAGTTTTTCAGCCTCTTATCTTAGCTTTTATTTTACAGGAAAGCTTTTTTCCCCCGTCTAATAAAACTTTTTCTTCCCCCTCCCTACTCTCAGCTCCAACCCTTTTCTTTCCTGCCAGCTCCTACCATTCGCTCTCAGCAGCTCCACATGGGACATTCACCTGATTAAAACAACAGAGGAATTCAGGCTTGCGTCCCTCGCATGAAGTGAGCAGAGCAAACCCCAGCGAGCGCAGACCGATGGCCGCAGCAAGCGCTCTGCACACAAGTGGTTCTCCTCTGTTCTGCGCTGCACAAGAATTACTCAGGAACCTGCACAGTCGGAGGCACGAGACGCCAGCAGCCCTGGGTGCCCGTGCCACCACGTCCTGCCCTTCACTGATTTCTGAGTTTTCAGCAATGGTCGAGGTGCGTGCCTGTTCCAAAGTGATGGGCTCATCAGACCACGTGCCTGAAGCCGGACTTGGGGCCAGGGCTGACCCAACAGGCTGAGCCCACCAGCCCCGCAAAAGCAAAGGGGAAACTTTTCCAGTGAGTCTGCAGACACCGACCTCCAGCCAGTTCACGGCCAAGCCTTGAATTCTTAGATGCTGCCTGCATCTAAGCGGCAGCCATTCACCTCTGCCGTGGCTGCAGACCGCAAACCACCAGAGGTGAGGTGGTTTGAAACACCGGAAGATGCTCTCAGCGCCGCGACTCAAACCCAGGCTCTGGCTGCAGCTCCAGCAGCGCAGCCCCGGCCAGACCTCCCCTACGCTGGCTCTGCTGCGGCTGCAAGAGCCCATCGCGGGGGGTGACGCAGCCAAAGGACTGTGATGGGACCAGGGAACTGCTGTCAAAACCAGTCCGTCTGTGACGGTGAGGCCAAAGCTTGACAACAGCTCAAACACAGGCTTCCTGCAGCCACCCATCTTCCACTGTGTCGCTTCAGGTGCAGGAGGAAAGGGCGGGGGTGTCCGTAACAGAGCTGTCCTCCGGTGTTAGGGAGGATGTAAGAGCTCCAGGAATCCAACAGCAGCACCAACGCCAGACGCCGGCAGCGTGATTACCCCCTCAGTCCCCTCCGCCACCTCCTCCTGCAGGAACTGGCTGGACTCTCGGCCACCCATCACCCCACAAGCCCCAACCCCGTCATGCCAGACCCAAGGCTGAACTACTGGTAAAGACAGCGGAGGGCAACGCTGGCAGGACCCGCTCTGCACAGCCCTCCCCCAGAACACCTTCCAGGAGGGTCCCTCCCTCGCTCCGCACAAGCCGGGGGTCTGGCTCCCGCCAGCACATCACCCTGCAGGGAGCTGAACCAGCACGTGTGACTGCACGGGGAACTGCTCAAAGCGGAGAAACAGAAAGAAGCAGCAGTCTTTCAACTGAAATTGCACATCCTTCATGCCGCCAGGAAGACTGGTCAAGCTTATTATGTTAGCCTTCATCCTGCATTAAACACAATACTTCAGATTATACAATCAAATCCCCCAGGAATGGGCAGGCAGAGGGATTAGCGAACAACAGGCTCCAAAGGGGTTGTCACAGTCAAAACACCATGCATTTAAGCAGTGGGAGTTTGGATGTCCTTTAAATTCACGCCCGCTGGAGACGTGGCTCCTCAGCCCTGCTCCCCGGGGACAGGCACAGAGCAGATCCCAAGGACGCCTGCGCCACTCTGGAAGCCCAACTAGCACGTCCCCCTCGAAACTGTTTGGAGAAAGATGCTTGATTTATTCAGGCTGTATTTTCTTAGCTGTTCTTTCCTTGGGAGAGCCCCCCCTTCCACCACTCAAGCTGTGTTTCTCATTTACGTTGAGCTTTGGCTCCAGAAACCAATCCCAAACTATTCAAACTCCTTCCCACAGGGAAGAGTCCTGGGTGAACCACCAGTTTCGATCTTCGGGGCTTATTTTTTTATTACTGCTACTACAAACACTTAGCACTTTACATGCTCAAAGCGCTCTGACAGCGTATCTGTGCAATTCTGGGCTGAAAAAAGCATCCATTAAAGTAACAACTTCTTACCTAACACAACTGGTCTTTTGCATGTGTCAGTTCAAATCTGCTTCATTTAGCAATAGTTTATAGTAAATGTTTTCCTGTATTTTCCTCATTAGTTCTGCCGAATCAATTAAGCTCTGAGATAATGAGCAGAACTCTACTCTTCTTTTACGCATCCTCTCCATGGGCACCACCGCGCACATTGCCTGCTCCTCCATGGGCACCACTGCGCACATCGCCTGCTCCTCCATGGGCACCACCGCGCACATTGCCTGCTCAGCAGCCTCAGCACCAGCGTCCAGAAACAAAACAACGCCACTTGCTCCCAGCCCACTGAAGTAGCTTGGCATGGAAATGTTAAAAAAGCCTTTTTGCTCCTTAACTGAGCAAAAGCAGTCGCATTAAGCGGCCAAGGCATAAAGATGGGTGTGCGGCAGATGCACTGCTTCCCCAGCTCACAGGTGTACCCTTCCTCCACTCTAACACAGGAGACAGAGACCTCTGCCCTCATTTGGGGAACTGAGAAAACTCAAATAAACAGGTTAAATGGATGGTTATGGAAAGTGAGAGGAATTAAGGTGTGAGCACAGGCTCCTCTGACCTGTGGCCATGCTCTCCTCTCGCAGGCGGCACCTGTACGAAGCACGAGGTGTCTCCAGGCATCTCTCTGAAAGCACTGTGCTTGTTGACGTGCCAGTATTGCACCTCTACAGCGCTACAGCATTGTTTTTGGAGGTACTCCCTCCCCACCCTGCCACCCCCCCAATCAGGAAATTAGGATCAGCGGAATAATTTCAAAATTTGTTAAAAATCAATGGTCCTACTGGATTCAGCAACTGAGCACCTCTCTTATTTGGTTAAAGTATGGAAGTCTCTCCTTTTCTCTACCATTTTATATTTTGTCTTCAAGATTTGTAGAAACTGATGTTTCCAAAGCTGTTTGTCCCAGGCCAGGGATTTGGAACTAGATGGCCTCTAAAGGCCCTTCCAACCCAAACCATTCTATGATTCTATGATCCACTGGTCTGCAGCTTGCTGTGATGCCAAACCTCAGCAAGAAACGACACTACGGTTAGGAGAACCCAGGGACATAACATGGCAACCCCAGCTCCTCCCCAAAGCTTGAAACCTTTCTTCAGCAGCTTATTTGACAGTGGCCAAGGAGCCTTTCCACAGTACGGGATCCCCAGCGCACCGGACAGCCAGCATACCGCTCTTCTGGCAGGGGGAATCCCAGGAGGGATGAGCGGGAACTTCCACCCATCCCAGCCTCCCGCCGCGCAGCTCAGCCCAGGGACATGCGTGAGTCAAACCAAGCGGAACAGTGCGGGGACAAAGTCATCTGTTGCTCTCTGGATGCGGATGTCTGTCCCCTCAAGCAGAGACTTAGCCACAATTTCCTTCCCACTTAACGATCTGCCACACTGACTGCCGAAAGCCCGACCTGAGCCCACTCCCTGCGTGAGCCTGTTCCCAGAGTTGGGTCCACCACTCTGAGGAATCACATGCAACAGCACAGCAACCCTGGTGCCTTTGTACTGCTTGGAGTTCACATCTGGAGACGTACTGAAGGATGATGGGGACTCACGAGTCAAAAAACTTTGGAAACCACTATTTTATATGACATTTTAAACCCCTCATGTTTTACATCTCCCCTTCTTCATCAAGTGCTATCACTATACTGTAAACTTTTCCCAACTCTTCCTAAAAAGATCACTGTACACACAGCCGTTTTCTAGAAGATGACAGGTTTTCAATGGCCCCTTTTAATTAGGCGATCCGCCAGAGATGGCTTTTGGCCACTAGCAGCTCACAACCCATTGAATCTTGGCAGCAGTCAGCAGACAGTGGGATGAAAATCCAATAGCCGAAGGGTTTTTGCTCCAGAAGGGAGCAGTACAAAGTAGCATAATACTTTAAACAGAGATGAGACAGAAACAGGGAGACAAGTTCCAAATTTCCTTCAAATATTAGAGGTAGATGTTTGCAAAATCCAGACTTTCAGGAAATTTTGCTTATGGGTTAGAATCGAAAGATTCGTATTCCAGTGCCACTTACAATGCCTAAGCTGCAGAAATATTGTCAGAGCAATGACTCTCCAATGGTTTGGGCCCAAAAATGGGCAGCCGTGTTCCAGCAGCCATTCCCGCTGGGCCGGGCCGCTGCCGCCCAGCATCAGCCACCTCCCGCCAGCAGCGCTGCTGGCACAGGTTCAGCGGCCGCAGAGCCAAACGTGGGCCTGCAGCTCCGCTGAGGGCTGAGACTTGAGCTGGGGTTTGTGCCCTGGACTCCAGCAGCCCCACCACGAGCCCTGAGCTCCTTCTGTGTCCCACGGCCACCGCTCGCCCCCACGGTGGCACCCATGCAAGCACAGCAGCAAACCAGGGGACTGGGACTCCAGCCATGCCGCCTTCAGAATGAGACCCCCAGTATGGAAAAAAGCCTGAGCATCCAAGTTCCTATCCCATGAATATCCTAACCCCTATCCCTATCCTACCTGTGAATATCCTAACCCCTATCCCATTGCCCACCTCCAACACCCCAAGCCAACATCCCTCTTGTCCCTCCCCTGGCCTGCAAGGCTGTGCTCATCTGTAGGTCCCTTCCTCCAAAAAACAACACCCCCTGGACTGGAGAGGAAGGCACAAGGGCTGGCAACAGCAGGTTGGCTCTGCTCAGAGCACGAGCCATCACTGCTGCACTGCTGCTGCTGCAGGACACCACAGTGCCCGTGTGTCCCGTCCCTGGTCCCAACCCCCAGCACACATCTGTGCAAGGAGCCAGCGTATGCTCCCCACGCTGGACAAGCCCCACTGACGCTCAGCGGGTAATGAGGCGAAATCATCACGAGCTTTGACATCAGGCTGCTCATCAGTGCACCACATCTAACAGGGGCTCATCCAGGCTCTGTTTGATATGGGCCTTCTGAGGAGCGGCCATCCCACGCCCCCGCCGGCCTCACTCCGCCGGAGCGGCGGCTGCCAGCAGAGCTGCTATCCAGATGTTAGAAATTAGTACTGCTCCCTCTGCTCAAAAATGTCAATAAACTCTACCGGTCTCTCGAAGTGGGAGATTGCCATAGACAGTCTGCCACCTCCTCCACTTGCTGCAAGGTGTTAGATCCCAACTTGAAAAGAAAACAACTTGCAATAATTTCTTTACCAACTCAACAAAAAAACAAAACAAAACAAAACAAAAAAGAAAAAAAGCAAAGCAAGGTTGATTGCTCCTGCAGATGCAGTGGTCAGTTCACCCCCCTGCCATGCCGTGCCCCTGGGTACGTGTGCTGGGGACGGTGACACAGCAGCACTTGGGACCTCAGTTCAAATCCTGACACTGCCACCCATCTGATCAACAACAAGGCATCGACCGGGCGGTCTCTTACCACCTCCTTCCCCCCTTGAGAAGAGGGTGATAAGGCTCCCCATCTGTGCCAAGGGTTCAGGATGATGATGGGCTCTGTGAGTGCTCGGGGCCACAGCAGCGCCGTGGCACAGCCCTGCTGCCCCCACGCAGGGGCATGGCAGAGGCAGGGACGCCTCCGGGCATCACCACCCGCACCCGGCCGTGGAGCCGTTTCTTCCTCCCAGTCAAGAACGCTGACCCCCGTCCATCACCTCCTCGGTGCAGATGAGCGGTCACACACCTGCACGCAATCCCTGCAGCTGGGGAGCCCCCCGGCCACCACGGGCCACCCTGCGCGTGCCGCGCACGAGCCAGAGCTGGGAGGTGCAGGCGCACGGCTGTAGGTAGCGCGTGGTGGCGTTCAGGTGGTTATAATTGATTGTTTCCAACCGCTGCTGGTGCAGGCTTGCCCCGCGTTTGCATTAAATTACCACAGCCAGGGGCTCAGACCTATTATGTTTCCAACAACTTGCTGGAAGAGGTCACCAGAGCAGAATGTCACAATGGTGCAGTTGCCTGAGAGTTTAAATAGACATCTAATGGGATTTTCAGGGCATAGCGAGGTGTTTTTACAGCATCCCCAGGCATCCGTACACATCTCTAAGTGCCTTACTCACCTCTCTAGGTGCCCTCAGCCCCGCCAATCTTGTCTCTCAATCACTATGAAATAGGCTTTGAAAAATCAGAAAAGAGATGGGAAATCCCTTGATTTCCACCCAGCGAGACCCCACAGCTGAGCTAGTGCCCGTCAGGGCTCCCAGGGAGCAGGTTCACATTCCTGCGTGGCAGCCAAACGCCTGCCCTGGAGAACTTCTGGGGCTACACAAATAAAAGTGGATGAAAACCCCCAAACAAAGGGAGATATGATCACCACCTGTGTATGACCATACGAGCAGCCCACAGAGTGCCCCAGTGTCCTCCCGGACATGATGGACCTCCATGTGCAGCACTGGACTTGGCCAAAATGATCCTTTTCCTGTCTTCCACCTAAACCATTATTTAGTTACGGGAGATTTGATGAGCTCAATGGATCAAAATTAACCTGAACTCCTAGCTACTGAGAATAACAAGGTCTGTGCAGACGGCTGTGGATATGGCTCTCCAGAAACCCAGGACCTAAACAGCACAACTGCTGCCTTCCAGGCGCAGAAACCCCTGCTGCTTCGACCGAATTCCCCTTTGCAATCTAGGATCTGTTTGAGCTTGAGATGCAAAGCAGGGGTGAGCCCGGGGCTCCAGCAGGCGTGTTCCCACCACCCACCTTCGGCTTGCGGGCACCCAGCCGCTCCCCAGGAGACCCCCACACTTGGCACAAAGTGCCGGGGCTGTGCCGGCCCCCGGGCGCAGGCAGCCCCCAGAGCCCAGCCTGCCTTCCCGGGGAGGGCGAGACTCAGACGGCGCCTGCCCCTGGCTCCCAGCCGCCTGCACGCGTTTCAGCTGCAAGCAGGTCGTACTTCCACATCAGTTCCCCAGGGAGGGCACCCAAGGGCTGGCCACGACTCGCTAACACCAGCTGAGAGGCAGAGCAGGCACACAGGACTCGGACGGTGGTTGGAGGGACACCCCCTTCCCACCACTCGTAAAACAACATCCAGAAGCAAAACAGACTACAGCGATACAACAGCACAGCACAGCTGCGCGGTGACGGGGCATTTGCACCTTCGGGTGGGTGCTAGCGGCTCCAAACACAATGCGTTCCGCGAAAAGCAGAAATTAAGTCTGCTACAAGAACTCCTGCCTCATTTTTAATGTACAAATTAAGTGTAAATTCCCAGTTTCCCTTCTGTGGCTAATCCTCCGGATTTATTTGAGTAGATGTAAGGTTAGAGCACATTTATTTTCATGTTTGGAATTTCTAAATTAGTATAAACCAGCACTTCAAAGTAACTCAGCTCCTATAAAACCCAATCCCACGGAGATGCCACAGTATATTTGGACAGTAAGTAGATGCTTTGTCATATTCCCACGTGTATATGAGGTTTTTTTTCTTTGGGAACATTTTCTGACTGGTTTCAAACCACATTTCTATGCCCAGGCATACATATATACTGAGACTGTTTACACAGTCTACCCAAGGAGTTCGTTTTATTTAACAACCCGTTACAGTAAAGCTCACTGGTGGGTATCTCATCATTACACCACAAAACACTGTGCTCAATGAGCATGCAGGATCTGACACAAAGCCACAAGAGCCAGAGACTTGAGAATTAACGCTGAAACGCATCATTATCCCAGGCCGCCGTGCCTATGTTTTTTAGCATAGGAAACAAACCGGATTTTCAGCCTTTTTTGAGTTGCAGACCCCAAAACATTTCCCAGGAGAGCTGCGGATCCCTGGCTAGCAAATCTAAGTCTGACAAATACAAGTCTGCTTTCCCTGGTTACCTCTCTGGGAGGTTTTAGACGGAGAGCGCGGAGTTCAGTGCGGAAACCACAGAAGACGAGGAGTCGGCGCAGCCGGGAGCGTGGGATGGGGTTCCCAGCTCAGCCTTTCCTCAAGCGTGCTTCTTTGTCGCGTGGTCTGTGTTGTTCTGTCTTAAACTCAGACCCCCATGTCAGCCACCGCTCGGATGCCCAGAGCAGGGAGCTTTGTAGAAATGCCTGGAAATCCACGTTTGCTTGCCCCTCTGCTGCGGCTGCTGCCGGGAGAGCGAGGTTGGGACTGCTGCGGGTTGGAGCAGCACAAAGGCCCCCGGTCCGCCCCCTCGCCCAAATGCTGGCCTGAGAGACAGGGTGGTGGCGAGAGGATGCCAAGGGGGCTTTTCCCTGCTGGGATGTGGCGGCAATGCAGCACGGCCGCACCTTTATGTTCAGCAGCGCTGAAGGGAAGGTGCTGGGACACCCTGCACGGCCACTCCTCTCGGGCCATCAGGGCGCCGGGGACGGGGTCCGGCTGCTCTGCTTTTGCAAGGGCTCTGGCGTACCGCAGCCATGCCACGCTCCGGCCATGCAGCCAGCCTGACCTTCTAACCTACTGGACCATGATCCTGCTAGGGCAGAACAGTCCAAATATGAAGTAAACCCAGTGTCCTTGTGATTTGGTAAGCTCTGTCAGCACATCGCTGCAAGTGACGCTACAGACAGTCTGCTACAGAGAGCTTGTACTCCTCCTCTCTCTGGGGACATGGGTCACAATTCCACCCAAGTGACTTTTCAGCAGCATTCACTGAGAACAACCAACCAGCCTCCACTCCTGACCCAGACCATCCTCCTCGGCACGTATTCTCCACGTCTCACAAAGCCGTTAAGCATGTGCTTAATTGCAAGTCAGCGCTTCCATCAAAGCAAGGAGCCCGTTCCCAGGCTGAGCTGGCAGCTCCCCTTGCCCAGCAGTAGGGGCGCAGACTAACCGGCCACCCAGGCTCCCCCATGCTGTCCCTAGCGCCGACCACCCGCCGCAGCCCGCTGCCCCGCCAGTCCCACACCTGCACAGCGGGAGCCGGACAAGCGGCTGCCACCATGCCAACTGCAACTGCACAGGGACGAATCCCCTCCGTCTAGTGCCAGCCTCCCGTCGCCTCCCGTCGGACCCCTCATCACAATGCTGTGGGGTGACGAGCCTGGCCTCTTGCCGGCGAGTGCTGCCACGGGGATGGATGGCATGCCGCGGGCCTGCTGCCGAAACCCATCACCGGCGGGCGAGGGCTGCAGCTCTCCGGCTGAGTCACAGCCAGTGCTGCAGGAGAGGAGCATTCAATTAGACAGAAGAGCACACAAGGGGGCAATGATTTTCCTTTCACACCGCATTACGCCTAACAGCCCGTGCTCTGTATTTATAACAACCAACTACTTCAGCCTAACGCGCACTTGGAATGAATCAGCCCGTCATTAGGTTTTTATTTTTTCTTCCAGAAGGAGTTTAAAACCCAACCACCTAGTCCACGGGAAGAACTAATGAACCACAATTTTGATAGTACTGGAGCACCCATCACTGACACACAGGCAAAAGAAAACCTGGAAGCCCACCAACGAGTGGAGAAGTGGAGCTCACAACGGGAAGGCAGCTAGATGCCGATCTGCTCCGCCGAACCAGCTGCTGCTTTAATACATTTTCCTGCTGCGTTCCCAGGGCTGGGACACAAAATGTATTAGAGTATTTCATTGTCTTGAAGGTGGAAATTGATGTTGGGTTTTTGCGGCACAAAGAAACACGATATTACAGCTCTTCTCTTGACACTGCCACTCTGGGACTTGAAAACGAAAACAGCTTGTTAACTTGTTGGCAATTCTAATGATTAAGTAAAAGGCAAAAAAAATGAAAGGCTCTCCTTCTGACTGGTAGGAAGACTTCCCAGCAGGCTTGGTCAGCGGTTTTAGAGAAATACGCTTCAAATATATGGGAAGCGTAGAAATATTAGGCATGAATGAATATTAATGGTGTGCTTCATTTGTATCCTGCTGTACTTGACATCAAAGGATCTCAAAGCAGCTTTACAAATGTAATCTTATGCTACATGTGAGTTAGGTTTCTGAATAATAGTAATAAATATAGGAGTACGCAGCAAATCAGGAAACTGAGGCACCTCGGGTCAAATGACCTGTTCAAGGACAGCGACACTGCAGCAGCGTCAGTTGGGACCAGAGCCCGGTTTTCCCCATCCACCCTATATAACCACCAGCCGTACTGCTGCCTCCATGTAAACAAGTTTTCTCACAGCCTGATCTCACCACAACAGTAAATATGGAGGGTATCTACTGACTTCTATAGGATTGGAGAGGCTTGGCGATTTCTAACTTGCTCCTCCAAACCTCACGTCCCTTATCGTTTGCCCCTTCAAGAATACAGCCATCCTCCACCAACTGCCCTTGTGGCACCAACTGACAACACACTCCTCCTTGCCTTCCTCGCCCACCCAGGGAGCACCCAGAGAGGGGCTGCTACCAGGAGCACGCTCTACAGCGCAACAGCATCCTGGCCAGACCCAAAGACGCAGTGAAATGTCATTTCTGCGCTAAGCCTCCCTGGAGTCACTAGGGAATCAGCTGGCTAAATACCTTACTGTATATAGCACTTTGAAAATACAAATATTAGCCATGATTATCTTCCCTACTGAACAAGAGTTAGAAAAACCAGCATCTTCCCAACAGACCTGGAGCACTTAGGAAGCTCAAGGGAAGCGGGTGTCTTTCTGCCATTGACTTTCGGTTACAGCTAGGCCATTAACTCTCCAAGCACCTCCAGAACTCTCAGCCCCTCTTGACCCGCCTGGTAGAGACAGTTCAATCCTGCGAGGGGCTGAGGATGCTGAGCTTCAACCACAGCCAACAAGAACTGCGGGTGCTTTCTCATCCTGTAAATAGGATTCCTGACTCCCAGTGACTCCTCTGAGAGCAATCACCACGCCAAGGCTTCAGGACTGGGCTCCCAGTGTTTAACGTACCAAGTCTTTGTGGAATTAACTCAAAAGCCAGGACAACTACCAGATTTCCTGGCTGTCAGGCAGCTTGTACTTTGCCACCAGGGAAAAACTATTCAACTTTGCTAAAGTAGGTCTATGAACCAGTGCATTAAGAGTACATATTTTAACACAGCGGGGAGATGCCACACTAAACACTTCGGTTACCATGGGAAACCTTTCTCTCTTCGCCACTGGCACTGCACAGGGAAGCCCAAGCCCAAACACTCTATCTTGCCTTTGAAATCAAACAGATGTTTTTACGATCTTTGATGGAGCTGAGTTATGCATCCTTCCCAGAGGAAGGGAAAAATGCAGTGTTAAAGCAGCCCTTTTTTCTTTCTTTCTTTCTTTCTCTTTTTCACAAGCATCGCATATCTTTAGTGAAAGGGAAAACAGGCGTCTTTATCTGGCGCTAACATTTACGGCCACTTGGTAACAAATTGTGACAATGGCAAACTTTTACCCCGAACGCCAGGAAACAAGGCAGCCTGTGTGCGCCGGGCTGTCCGGCCGCGGGCCGGGCCGAGCCGTGGGAAGGGATCGGTTGGGCGGGAGACGGGGAGCGGGGACAGCGTGCCATGAGTCACCGGCTCACCGGGAACGGGCCGTGGGAACAGCGGCGTCCCCTGACACATGGGGGGGCGGTGTCTCCCCCCCGGCCCACGCACGGACACACACGTGTCCTCTGCTCGGTACGAGCCCCGCCGCACGCCTGGCTGCAGGGGGGAGCAGCCGGGACCCCTTTGACGGGGTGACCCGGAGAGACACGAGGAGCGCGGAGCGGGGCGCGGGGACAGGAGCCGGGGGAGAGTAGCGGAGC
Source organism: Stercorarius parasiticus (assembly GCA_013396915.1). Lineage (NCBI taxonomy): Eukaryota > Metazoa > Chordata > Aves > Charadriiformes > Stercorariidae > Stercorarius > Stercorarius parasiticus. The sequence continues at coordinate 416,531 of VWZL01005345.1, read as the reverse complement.
GGGGAGAGAGGAGAGGAGCGGAGCTGGGTACCGGAGCGGGGTACCGGAGCGTACCCGCC
>VWZL01005345.1:352203-415038 GCA_013396915.1 Stercorarius parasiticus | reverse complement strand
GGGCTTCCCGCCTTTCTCTGCGCGTTTTCGAGCAGAGCGGGCCGGGGGCGGGGGGAGAAGCACTGTTCCCCTGCGGAGCACCACGGCGAGCCGGCGTAGAGACCTCCCCGCAGTCCCGTGAGCCGGGCGCGGGGCAGAGACGCAGGGAAGCGGCGGTCGGGCTGGCCGACCCCGGGACAGGCAGCGCCTGGAGGGGACACACGCCAAGCCCGTCAGGGGAGGGTGTCCCCCGGCGTGTCCCCCTAGGCCCCCCGCAACACGGACGCCGCGCCGGGGGCTGCCGGCCCGGCCTGGAGCCTGTGGGTGGCCGCGCTATGGGCTGCGCCGTTGGGGGGAGCGGGGGGAGCGAGGCGTCAGCGCGGCCCCGGGACACCGACCCCCCCGGCCTGAGGTCGGCCCCGGCCGCGCTGCTGCCCGCCCGGGAGGGTTCAGCTCCTCGGGGAATGGGCAGGGGGCGAAGCGCGGGCCGCCGCGGCCCCACCCCGGAGAAGCTTTGCCCGCACGGCTCGCCAAAAAGACGAGTTCAAAATAGGACTGTGCATCTCCTCTGCCCTCCAACGGGCTCTTTTTTAACTGTGGAGAAAAAAAAAAAGGCAGGGAAAGAAGTGATGATATTCCCAAATTCCACCCACTGGAATCCCCAGCGGGGGGAGCAGCCCCGAGGGAGTGCAGCCTCTGATCCACCCTTCCTTATCGGCGTGGGAACGCGCCACCTGCGCGGTGGAGGTGTCGATTCACGCCCACGACGGTTCTTCCCTTGTCTGCGGGCATGTGAATTTACCTCGTCCTGGAGCTGCCGAGTGAGGCTCTGGAGAGAAGGTCAGGATCCGTCCTGGTACGGAGACTGTCCGGGCCATGCTCTCTGCATTGTTTGCCCGCGTTGGTTACGTCCCTGCCGTCTGAGAGAGAGCCCTGAGCGGGTCGCCAGACCAGCACTCATCTCCTGCCACACCATCACGACACAGGGCACAGCTCTGTCACCCAGGCTCTGAGTCACCCAGGAGGGACCCGGCTCCTTGGGCAGCACATCCAGGTCCCCATGCAAGGTGGGGCACAGCAGATACCCTGGTCGTGGTGCTCGCAGCACTGTGTGGGTGCTTCAAGCCAAAGCGACGGCAGAGCTGGTGGCCAAGTGGAGCGGTTGCAGGGTGTGGGCACAGCATCCCTGTCATAACCTGAGTTTCCACGAGGAGCAGAGACCTAGCTGGAGCACCCACGCAGTGGTACAGCAGTAAATCAGTACAATGGCACAGGTCCCATCATAAGGGTTGAGGATGGAGACACCATGCCATCCACAAATAGCCAGCAGCGTTTAAAGCAAGGGTGGGAAATCAAGGCTGGCATTTGGTCACAACCGCCTGGAAATGCTCCGCAGGCGAGCTCTGGAAAGCTGTGCCCCCTCTCCCCATCCCCGAGCACTGCCTTACCGCCCTGCCTGTTCTCAGGGCACGTATCTTTGTTTATACAAAACATGTTAGCGAGGTTGATGAGGATTCTGCACGACTTCTGTTCCGGAGAGAAAAATCCTCTGTTGTTGTCTAATCTAATTTCTACACCTGCCAATTTCTCTCACCCTCTTCCTGTCCTCCTCGCCCTCTTCAGAGCACTAATTAATACATAATTGCCTTGGCCACGCCATGTCCACCAAAACTGTGCATTGAATTAAATGCTGTGCTTTTGTGCTATCTAACTCATTGTCTCTGCTAATCATATCCTTAATTAATAGAGTTATTAGCTGTTTTTAAATGTGGGACTCCCAGTTGTTGTTTTTTTTTTTTAAACTACAAGTTAGCAATTTTAAAATGTGATCATGTCTTTAATTACATAGAAATAAACCCCCATGATCCCAAACCCTTAATCCGCCTATTTTAGGATTTCTTATGGCTGCTTATCCTGATAGTAGAGCATCTTCCATGTGAAATCAGCCTTTTAAGGCATATCAAATTAGGTTCCAGATTACAGTCAGTTAAAAAAAAATTAGGCCAAAGAACACAGAAAAATGTGGACTTACCCAAAGGTATCCAGCACTGGCTTTGTCAGAAAAAATCCCCCAGGAGCTCTGACTCCCATTTCCTATGCCGAGCAGTTATCTACACTGATACAATTAAAGCCAAAATATTTGTGGTATTGAAGGATTATTTGACAAAGATTTTATTGTTGTTGTTGTTGTTAGGAAACAATCCTCTGGTAAGATGCTTTGAGGGGAATATTTTCCACAAATGATTTCCCACCCCTATTATCTGGGCTGTTAGAAGCTCCAGTGAGTATTTCAGGGTAATGCTCCTAATGGAGTAGTAGAGGTTTTTAAATCTCTCATACACGGATTTCACCATTATTTTTTGTTCAGGAAGAAAAAAAGGTCAAAATGAAACCACATGCCTCTTCGCATAGACCCTCACCCCCTGCCAAAGTCCCTTTCTGTGCGAGTCCTGCGCAGGTTTAAAGATAACAGCCTTTCAGACATCTCAGTGGGGGAGAGGGACTGTGTGCACAAGAACTCAAAACCACATTAATTATTAATAAATATATTTACAGGAGAACAGTTTCCCTTTAGGGGAAACATGAGTTACTCGTGCAGTTACTCAGGTTATATTGACTCAACACTGTCAAAAACCAGGATCTAATCGCTTTAATACAGGGAGCATAAACATCTATTTATTTAGCAGGTTTTATCTGCAAGGTAACCGTAAAGTGCCCTGTGGATTTGGGAAGAAAGTTCACCCTCGCGTGCCAGAGATGGCCAGGTTTGACTCAGCCGCTCTCAGTGAACACCAGCGGCTGGCAGCGGGCCAGGCGTGCAGGACACCTCAGTGGCAGGGACCCACCTGGGGACCGCGCAGAGGCTGAGGAGCTGGCACCTGGGAGAAGAGCAACATGCCTCCTGCCCTTGCTTGTGACACTGAGCACATTGGGAAGGCCTGGCCGGCACAGGGCGCAGCCCCCTTGCAGAGACAAGCCCCCCAATCTGGCCACCACAGAGGGGCCACTTGGCGCCCCAGCAGAGGAGAAACCAAGGCACGGCCTCAGCCACCCCAGAGCTGCTGCTGCTGCCACTGTGCAGCAGGTCAGAAGGTCCCTCTGTTCCTACCCAGGCAGCCAGTCCTCTTTTTTTCTTTCATCTCCTTCACTCTGCCTCTAAGCGTGTTATTTGGGTCATTTTCTATATGATTGCAGGGCAGGTTGGCAGGAGACTGTAAGGTGCATTCACAAATGCTTAGCAGACACGTGTTTTAAATGCTTTTTGGCTGCTCGCTTTCCCTCTCAGAAACCCATACTGATGAAAAATGGCTGTACTGGGTCAGAGCAGGGTCCAACTCGCACTTTTTCCCCACCCTGAGAAAGGCTGCTAGCGGTTATCCGAGAGAAGAGGGTAAGAGGTAGGCGAGAGCAGAGCTGTCCCGCTTGGTCTCCACCAGCCCAGCCTGGAGCCAGCCAGGACAGGGCTTTCCCTGGAGCAGCATTTCCGAATGGAGAGGAGCCATGCACCGGGGAAACACAAGGAGAGCTGAGGAGGAGCTGAGGAGCACTTAGACACAGAGAAATCATTGCCTGAACAAGAGCTGTTCCCTGATCACCACACTCATCTGATGCTCTCCAGTCCTGCCTGCCACCCTGCCTTTGTCCAGTTGGTTGTTAGTGCCTTGTGTCATCAGGCTGGATGCATCAGCAAAGTGCTCGCTGAGGCACTTCAGGGCACTCAGAAATAACAGAGGGCTTGGAAATAGACTGATTAGCAATCCTTGGTGTATTTTTGGATGAGCGTGGACCGAGTCCCCATTTTATTGTTATTAATTGGTATTGCAGGCACTGCTGATGGAGAAGGAGGCCAGATTGTCATTACTGTTATTACTAATGATTTAGCACACTGGGATTCTGCTAGGTGCTCAGCAGAAAGATTAAGGCAAGGTCCCTTCCCAAACGTCCTTTAATCTAAACGCACGCTCCAGTGCCGTCTCAGGCTTCACTGCAAATGGCTGTAGTAGGAATCGCACCGGCGCGGTGCGCTCCGCTGCCACCCTGCTGCTGGCCTCCAGCCCTGGTCTGAGCAAGGAGGAGATGGATTTATGGGGACCAGAGGCACTTTCTGAGTAAAATCATGCTTTTTTCCCCTCAAGCCTCTTTGTTTTCAAAGATGAACCTTTCCCAGTGTAATATAGAGCATTGCTCCCTTCAGAGTATGTAATGCAGTCATAACCTTGTCTGCGGCGTGCAGCCGGCTGACGTGTTCACCGTGAGGGATTCGCCTCCAGAGAGGAGCTGTGCAGACAGAGGTTGTGAGCATGAAAAGGTCTCCTTCTAGGTTAATGACAGATTCTGTGCTGGTGAAAGTTCACACACACAGTAATGGCAGGATTTTCCAGACCAGGAGGTTTATCACAAGGCAATAAAAAAATGCGTCTTTTGTAGCCTATGCTGGGGTTTGACCTGAGCGCTGTGTGTGGAAAGCTGAGATGCAAAGGCAGCAGGTTCCCCAGTTTCCCGCAGGTCTCCTCGGTGACCTGTTGCTTTTACTTTCTTTAGAGGCTTAGGAAGGGCTCAGCACTCACTCCCCCTAACTTCACACCCGTCAGGGATGGAAACATGGCTAGTGAGCTCAAATGAGTCTCCAGCTCTGCTCTGCGGGAAATTTAGCACATGCTGGGGCTGGTGGTGGGATGAAGACACAACCCTTTCAAGCCCAGCCTTGCTACACTCATGGTCTCTTGTCCATACCTATCGCTTGTCAGCGCAGCCTCTGGGGTGTCGCAGACAGGATGGTGCAGGTGTGTACGGCGGAGTAAGTCCTTTTTTTGGCTGGATCCCAACCAGCACTAGCCTGAGGGGGTCCCGGCCAGATGATCAGACTTGATGCGACTACAGAGCAAAGGAGCATTTTATCCAGTCCTCCTCAGACCTCTGGGGAAATGGCGGCGCACAGCAGCTCTCTGAGCTTCAGAGGGGTGTCAGACAAAGGGTGTTTCAAGACCAAGCACCCCGACTGACATCCTGCAGGGACAGCACAGGCACATTTCTTGGACTAAAGAGGCAGGAGGATGTGAGCCCCTGGCACCCCGGTGCACAAGCACCAGCCTCAACACCCCACTGGGGCCAGGCAGCTGCTCCCCACCAGGTCCCAAGAGCCGCAAACACTGCTCCTCAGCTCCCGAGGCCCCGCGGCCAGTGGCAGAGTGCTGGGTCTGGGGGTGCCAGACTGTGAGCGTGGGACAGGCGGGGGCAAAGCGGCAGCGCTGGCGCAGTCACTGTGGGCAGCAGTGGGTTTAGCACCGTTTTGCGTGGTCTGGCGGAGCAGGGGCTTGTTAAGCCCCCCAGGGCTGCAGGGCCCTGCCCACCCACAGCATTAAGGCTCCTGCTGGCGTCCGGCAGGGCAGGGGCCAGCCTTGTCCAGCCTGCGTCAGGCCGTCACGCAGGCCCCGTGCGTCTTGACTGCGTTCCAGCAGTGTAGGATGCAGCACTTGGCTCTGAGCAAAGGAAGCGAATGCAACATAAAGCAGAGAATCCCCTCGTGGGATTCACAGTGGGGGCCATGCTGATTGTTCAAAACAAAGCATGGCTGCGTTGGAAGCCAGCCTGGTTTTTACCCCAGGATTCACACATGAAGGCCCTAGCTGACCCAAACAGCAAAGCCCTGCAATAACAACCAGCAAGGCTGATCCTACCAGCTTTGTTCAAACATCCTCCGCCAAAGCCCGGAGGAAGTTTTTCCTTATGAAGTCAGGCAGGATCGTGCTGCACTCCTTGCAATATGCTAACTTTCCAGTGAGCAGTTGCTCAATACGTGCTTAAGTAGACAGGCCACCACTACCCGTTAACCAAAACAAATGGGAAAGAGGGAAAGCTTACAACACAACAATTGCTTTCAATTAGAGGAAATATCTATTGCCAAAATATGTCAGCGGGATTTGACAGACTACATTTTTAACTGTGTACTACTGAAGAACTGGCTGCACTAAAACGCAGCTTAAACTAAACAGGGATTTAATCCCCTTCCCTTCCTTCCCACAGTATATTCAGCACGCTGTAAATATATTATTACAGCCCACACTACCCTCGTTAATTCCAACCAATTTGACTTACCTCAGTGACTTCAACGTGTTCTCTCCTGTGCTCACTGGGCTCGTTGAGGCTTCAGTGTCAAGGCTCATTATGTGCTTTGAAGTGAAAGGGTTAAATGTGGTTAATCATAAAATTATTGTTTGCTTTGCACATCTTAATACACACCTAAGGATTTTGTTTAAAATCTCATATTGCTGTAAAAGGTGTAGTGTGTTGCACCGAGCTCTGAGTCAACTCTGTATTTGGTGTGTCCAGCTCTAAGTACCTCTGGTCTCCACCTGGCTGAACAGAATAGACCCCAGGCCAGCTTCAGACGTGCCCTCAGCTCGGCAGGGCCTGTCGCTAGCAAACCACTGTATGCCCCAGGTGGCACCTCCTGGCTCCATCTCACATCCTCTGACAGGCCCCGTCCCAACCCCAGCCACCACCTGCCCTGAACCAGCTCCGCAGATGCTGCCGGACCCAGGGCTCATGTGAATTCATGGGCTTCTGCCAAGGTCAGCACCAGCTTCAAGTCACTTGTCATTGCTGTGACCCTCGGCCAGGCATGCAGCCCTTGCCAAACGCAGCCCCACGTGCCGTCCCATAGCTTCTGCATCCAGCTGTGGTGCTGACTCACAGCCTCCATTCACCTGAGCCTCAGCTGGTTTTAACCCCANACCTGCCTGAGCAGTAATTACCAGCAGCAAACGATCAGCAAACCAAGCTGGGGACCAGCACCTCTAACCCTGACCCCGCCAGGGACCCTCCTGGCTTTTACCCAGCCCTGGCCCATTGGTCCCGTCCTCCAGCACCTTCACCCCTGTGCCATCCCCGCTGGAACTCCAGCCCAGAGGTCCCTGCCAGCAACCCAACTGTGGCANCCCCCCAACCCTGCCCCACTGTGCCCGTGCCACTTCCAGTAAAGGCAAGGCAGTGCTCAGCCGTTACGGGAAGACCCTCCCCGACCTTGCTGCGCCCCACATGTGTTGACCAGGTCCTGCAGCTCTTGTGCCGTGTCCTGGCGTTTGAGTAGAGGTGCAGGGTCAGCCTCTCCCGGTAACCTGCTAGCAGGCATTAGTTACACATGTATGTGCACACTCCTTTTTACCAGGAAACTGGAAATGTTTTCATACCTATGGCTTGCAATGGCCTGCTATCTACAATTTTGAGATAAATCTTTGACGTGCGGCGCCCAGCAGCATGTGTTTTACATTGCCTCTAATAGCTGTCTCTTGTTATAACGTCACTTGTGGGGTGTCGTCTGTTGTATATTTTTGGGCATATTGTAAACAGTGTGATCTTGTTAGTGACATTTCCCTGGTGACCCCAACAGTCTTACAGGTTCGCAGTCAACACATGCATTAATCTTAGAGATAAGCCAGAAGTCACACACGTACACACATATATGTATAAAAAAAGACCTGTGCGCACATACACATTTAAAATGTTGGCAAGTCCCACACTGGACTAGTTGTAGCATTTTGAATTTTGTAGCAGAAAAGCAGAAAAGGAGAGTTATCAGGTGGTTTCAGTTTAGTCTGCAAAGGTACTGTCTATGTGCAATCTGCATGCTTCTGTGCATACATGTGTATTTGTGTCTGAACTCACCACAAAATCAATGACGTAAAATATGCAATGTTACAAAACTGTGCACTAATGGAAACATTCACATGAATCTTTATACAAGTGAAACCAGCCTCTTCTTTGGAATATCTGGATAACCCAGTAGAACATGCACATAAAGTGTTTTACCCGCCAGTGAATGTAACCCTGAAACTGAGCAGAAGTAGTGGTAAAACAGGGAGATGGAGCAACCTGCTGATACAGCTGAGGAAAGCAGAAAAGGTAATCAAAAGCCTAAATAGTTAAAATGACCTTTCAACACTCACTCATTTTTAAAATGTAAACACCATACAGTTGAAGATTGGGGTACTTCTATCAATTGAATGTCAGCTGTTCCATCTTTCTGTCTAAGCCGTAGTCTTTTTGCTATTTTCACATCCACGTATTACGTTGTACACAGGTGTACTGTGTATTTCAGGGGTTATGGATGTCTCAGGGGACTCCCTTTCCTCAGCCTCTTCTGCCCCACAAGGGTGGAAGGAAACACGCAAACAACACTGCCATCTTACCCAAGTCCAGTGTACGTGCTGTAGTTGCTAACACAGGGTGCAGAACAATAGCTTCATTGAATTCAATGGCCTGCTTAGCCCTGGAAAGGTTAGGGAAATGGCAGCAAACCTTTGCTTCATAGCATTCATCTGAAGAGAGAGCAATAATAAGCTTTAATAATAATGAGGACTAACGAGCTGCAGGCACCGGCTCTGCACTGAAGGTGACAGCCTGGACTCTGAGCTCCTCTGCCAACCGAGACAAGGTGTGCGTTGGGAGGATTTGATCACTGGAGGCTGGGCAGAGACAATCCCAGTTCACTCATACCATTGGGTCAGATTTGGACTCCACCAGCTTTTGTGTCCTCCCAGACCTGAATCTGGGATTTCCCCACCGTTGACTTCCACCTCCTGCGATCAGCAGCAAAACACCTATCCGGGGCAGGACCTGGTGTGTCTCCTCCCGCTCTGCAGGGTCACCCAGCCCCGAGCCTGGTGTTATTCCACTCCTCCTGGGCAAGTGCCTTGGCCGTCCCCACCGGCCGGGGGAGGCAACCAAGGGTCTGTCAGAGGTCACAGTGGGAAAACACACATTTCACTAGGTGACTTTAGGACGTGTCATGAAATATGGGGCCTTTTTCCTCCCTGCCAGCAAGTCCTTTCAGGCCAAGCGGCTAAATATCCACCCGGAGAGCTGCTGGCATATGGGAATTAGTTGACAGGTTTGGGTCAGTTCCTGGAGGAGGGGTGCGAGTAGCACCAAAACCATCACAGCTGGCACTCATTAGGCTCTTGCCTGCAAACCACACAGAAGTGCCCAAGACGGAGCGAGCCACCGAGGTTTCTGTAACCTGGAATCTGACCTCGTAATCTTCTTATCTCCCTCTCGGTGCTCTCTGTCCTTTTGCACAGAGAACAGCTTGTCATACGAGGGCAGGCTCCTTTAACCTACTTAATGGTACTTTTCACCTTCAGGGTCCTCTCATGCACTGGGTTTATCTTTCGATCGATGTTCTTCTTCTAAGTGATGTCTATTTAAGCCTGGGTTTAAAAAAAAAACAAATCAGCAAAACTTACTTCTGGTTTCAATCAAAACTGTCAATCAATTGCCTTGCTCATTCTAGGCTTGCTTAGCAGTGTTTAGACTTCTCTGCGCAGCACTCACGAAAGAGTCTGGGGGCCAGTCCTGGAGCTCCTTGCAGACACGGAGAGGTTTCCTATCTCACAAACGGTCCCACTGATGTTATCAAGCTATTTGCTAAGCAGTTCAATAATCAGACGGAGCATGGCCCATAGTAAACAGTATCTTTGTTTAAGCTCATTCCCGGGACTGCAAAAAGGAAGGGCACATTGTTCCCAGCAGATCTAACATTTCTAGGGCTTTCAGTCAGACACCCATCTCTGGCGCCAATTTTCCTTAGCAAAACTAGAATGGCCCTTGCAGGGCCCTGTCCTGCACTCCTCGCTTGCATGAAACCCGTGGAGCGAGCACAGTAACAAGAGTGGCAGGATCTGTCCTGGTGGCGGTTCACATGCAGAAGGTTGAATAAATATTAGTGGGCAAACTCGTAATTAACCCGCCAGTTGAAATATCCAACAGATCTCATGTTTTCCTCCTGGCTGATGCAAATGAGAGTTGATTGTAAACATCTCATGCCTAAATTATACCTCAGAGAATCCAAGTAACACAGTTGGCCTTGCCTGAATTATTTCAATGAAAACAAGGCAGACAAATGAGTGTAATTGTCCAACTTCTTTCACTCGCTAGCTTTTGCCTTGCTTGGAAACTCTTGCAGCTGGACATTCATGCAAGGTTTTGAATGTAAATGTATCTCTTGCCTCCAGATCTGGCACTATTAGCAAACCTGGTTTTCTTTCATTCTTTGTAAGAAAGAAAGTGGGGAGGCGTAAAAAATGGGAAGAGCTTGTTTGTGGCCTGTATTTCAAATAAACATTGCACTCCAGCTCCCAGGCGACATTAAGCAACTGGTGGCCAATACTTTTGTTATTGTGCTGGGGTCTCATGCTTTAATCACCTTCAGATCTAGTATCTCTGATCCCACGCAAGAGATGGGGAAAGACAGCATGTAAAAATATCTCTGTTTCCCTATGCCACTTCACTCGTTGCATGAAACTTTGCATCTGTTTTACACTAAGACCTAATCAGAACAGCTCCTGGTTGGAGCTTTTTGCTCCAGAATCAGACAAAAAAAGCCAATGTCTGCTTCCTCCCTAAGGGGCCAGTTCTTCCCTCCTTTCATGTGCATATCCTCCACGGACACAGACTGCGGAGGCAGGGGGAGGGAAGCATCAGAAGAAGCAACCGAAGAATGAACGGATTTAGGAAATACCAAGTAATTGAGGAAGTTGGTCCCAGCACAGCTTTGGTTAGCATTACATCTATGTAGCTCTCGGTAAAGGTGCTAGACAGACATTGGGAATATTGCCCGCTAGCCCCAAAACAGGCTTCAGCGTGAGATATGCAGCCAGATGCCCAGGTGAGCTCTGCTGCTGCAGTACCTGATCATCCTCACCTGGAGGGTCTCAGCCATACTCTGCAGTCACCACACACACACATATGCTGAATTTCAGCCTCTGTGTTCGTGCTGCTGACAGGTGGGCTATGCTTGCTGTAACAGCAGGTCCCTGTGCGACGCGGGAGCTGGAATTTGAAAGCATCAAATGCCTTTACGGCAGCTTCAACAGCTCATCCTCACATATGTTGTTTACCAGGGTTGCAGTGAGGCTGCTGTGGAGCTGCTTGTTGCAAGGCCGGATTAGTAATTTGTTGGGAAGAGCTGAAGGGTTGGTCTGGCAGCTCAGGACCAGGAGGGGACATTTTTCTACAGCACATTCATCAGTCCTGATGTTGGCAAACACCAACAGCGCCGCAAAACAGACAGATTGCAAGGTGGCCCTACAGACCCCCAGCTCTGTATACACCAGGAGAGAAATGGCAGCACGTTGAAGGAGACTGTTAGAAAAAGGCATTTGTATTATACCTTCACACTCATTGCCCCTCTTGTAGGGAGCAGTTGCCTTTGCTGAAGAAAACAAATAATTATTTTAATTTCAGGAGGGCTATTTGTGAGCTTGAAGCTGAACACACAATCAGACAAACATCTTCCTGATTTGAGAAAGAAAGAGAATAGGGCATTTCATTTTTAAGCAGCACAGTATAAGACCCTTTCCACTTAGGAAAAGCAAATCTGTGTCTCCTTATCATTTCCTTTGCTGAAGATTCATTGACTAATGAATTCTTACCAGCTGTAACATTCATCTGCACACTTAAAATCAACCTTGTAAAAGTGTACTTGTCCACAGTGAGTAATTCTTTTGATGGGTGAGTAATTTGTCTCTGTGGAGAGGCTTATGTTTGGTTTATGTTTTTGCTGCTTGGGATAGCGTGCAGTGGGAGTCTGCCTATTTTGCATAATTGTATACTTTAACTGAGTGTCAAGGGAACTCAGAGTAAGGGGTGGGTAATTTCATTTTTATTGTTATTAATGGCAACTGAATAAATAAATACAAAATAAAGAAAAAATCAAATTATGACCTGATGCTTTGATTTTTCTCAAGATTATCCCAGTAAAGGATGCAGGAGACAATAGCTGGGCTGGGAAGTTTCCATGGCAGTTTTTCAGGTGCTTCCTAAAATGTTTTCCATTAAGTGTCCCTAGAGGTCCAGTATTTGTGTGATTATCGGAAGTAAGAGGTCTTGGATTTTCTTTCCTTCTTTGGCTTCCTTCATCTAATGGCTCCTTAAGATTCTGCAACCCACATTTTTCTTTACAGAACATAAGAAATAAAATCCCTTATTTTCACACTCAGAGAAGAGACAAAAGAGACCTTCTGGCAAAATGTCAGATTGTGTGACTGATAACACCCCCAATCATTTCAGACTATGACTTGTGGCCATGTTAGACTCAGATGTGAAAACAGAACACATTTTATGTTGGCCACTTCACTCCATTCTATTAAATTAGGACTAGTCATTAACTGGTGGAGAGGGAGAAACATTTCCATCAAGAACTGGGGCGGGGAGGTTGCGTCTGACATCCCCACTCCTCCCTCCCCCAACTTTCCAGCATTTTCCCCTCCAGAGATATTGGTGTGAAACCAGCTCACATGACAAATTAAAGTGATTCATAACCCAGCTGCAGCCTCTGTTGACAAGCCCCATCGCAAAGCAATCATGCAGATTTTATGCAGCCAGAGCGCCAGGGAAGAAGCCTGGTTAGTGGCATACACCATGCTTTCAAGAGAGGTCTGATACAACTTGGCCGAATTCATCTACAGCACGTGAAGGCCAAGTGGCTGTCACTTGACAGCAGTTAATAATGTAGTTTTAAAAGGGATATTTTCCCTGCTAAATTAAATTTCCAAGACATCACCATGCATCTTCAGCCTTATCTTTTTGTCTGGATTTTTTCTTTTTGGCTCTCCTATCAGTCTTTAAACACACAAACAGGGATTATATAGATAAACCCACAGTATGGTTCATTCTGGCAGTGTCTTATCAATCATGGATAATTAACTTGGTGGATCCATAAACTAGACAATTCAGCGGCGATTCTCTTTTCACCACCATCAAGTCAGAAATGGCTTAGTAACCATTTCAGATGTGCCAGCCTGTCCTCTGCGGGCAGCACAGCAACCAGAGTGCAGAGACCCCTGGCACTCAAGGAGAACCTTTCAGCCCGCACAGACAAGTGCATTACGCCTGTCTCTCCCTGCTTGCTGCTACGTTACCTCCCCTCCTTCGGGAGGGCTAGGATTTGCTACAGCTTTGCATTTACAAGCTTATAGCACTTTGGACTGCAGGACAAATGGACATGCAGTTACCTGTAATGTCCAGCCAGCTACACTGGGCAATTCACTATTTTCACAAGCACAAATCTATACACCCTGCTGAGATCACTCTGAACATGGTGCCCCAAAGCAGGGGCCAGCCTGGTCTCCCCACTGTCCCTCCTGTGCCCAGATGAGGGGGCTGGAAGCCTCGTTCCCCAGATGGCCCCCGGATGAGGGTTGTACCAGTTTTCAGGTGCACAGCTCTGATCCCAGGGAGCTGCAGAAGGACCACCCCCAGCTGTGTCAGCAGGACCTCCCGTGCCACCTCATGGTGACCAGCAATGCTCTGGAAACCCTGAGTCACTTCCTCAGAGATTTTACCAGTTTCAGTTCCCCAGGGTGGCAGAGGCACAGATGGCCAGCACTACTGTGGTTGTCGTGCTTGAAGATCCCCCAGCAAGAGAAGGGTGTCCCGGCAGCATCCCATGTATTCACACAGCACTCACCTGCAGTTCCCAGCAGCTCTGTGGGATGCACCCAGCTCTTCCACAGCCTGCTGGCAGGCTCCACACTGCCTTGCTCTGCGCTCCTCAAGGGGCCACCTTTGCCTCTCCATGTAGCTGTGCTCCAGAGCCAGTGCAAGGAGTTTCCCTTGATCTCACCTGATGATGCTTCTTTGGGCTGACAGACCCAACTGTTTGGTTGTGGATCCATGCTTGCAAGCCCCCATCTCCAGCGCATCCCTGAGCAGCAGCAGAGACCCAGGTCTCATAGCAGTGGGCTTCTGCATTAAACAAGGGCAAGCTCTGGGTGAAGCTCCATGCAGTGTTTCCATCTGGGGGACTCCTCCGCCAGGGTCTCCTCACCTCAGACAATCAGAGCACTGAGGTGCCCATTTCACTGTGCCAACAGACAGAGGGCTGCAGGGAAACCCTGCACCAGACTTGACACGGCCCCTGCCTCACCCTCTGCTGCCAGGTCTCCTACAAGAGAAGCACCTGCTTCAGTCTGAAGGCACACTCTCTTCTTGCAAATCCTGGCTGAAGCTGCGGTGCTTCAGATCACGATATACTACATAAATAACATTAACATGCTCACGCTGCATCCAGGAACCCTGGATACACAGCATTGCCTGAGTTAATGGCTCCACTTAAATCACAGTCCTGGGGGGTTGAGCCAAGTGATTGCAACCCCAGCTGGGCACCACAAAAGGTGGACGGACACCATCAGAAGCAGCAAGTTTTTCTCCCCATGCTGAGCACTGGGGAGCAGCGAGGGCAGCCCTGGGACAGCAGAGCCCTCACTGACAGGACACAGCCCTGCAGGCCTGACCATAGCAGGCAGAGGCAGGCCCTGGTGACAGGCTCCACCAACAGCCCCAGGCAAGGCAAGCAACACACCAGGTCCAGGGGCCATCCAAGAAGTCCTGTCAGGAGCAGAAGAAGACAGGACCAGAGACAAGGCTACAGCATAGGTCCAAAGCCCACCCAGGAGACAGGGCTAAAGACAAGCTGTAACATGGCATCAGTGGGCCTGTCCAGGAGATGAGGTACCTACAGTCCACCCAGAAGGACAGGCCAGAGGCAGGGCTGGAGAGCAGCACACACAGCACAGCCCTAGCCAGGCCTGAGGGCCCAGCCCTGGGTTTAAATGAGTGCCTGGGCCCTGGGCAAGGTGTGGGCAGAAGCTCCAGGTGGGGCTGCTCAGCACTGTTAAGGCCTGTTGGTGATGGCACCATCTGTACCCAGCGTGACAAGGAGCTCGGACAGGCCCTTCCTTGTCCCGTACAGGGGGCGCTGACAGAGAGGTTAGGGGCTGACCTGCTGGAGAGCAGCTCTGCAGAGAGGGACATGGTTGTCCTGGTGAACAACAAGTTGTCCATGAGGCAGCAATGTGCCCTGTGGCCAAGAAGGCCCCAATGGTTCTGGGGTCCATTAAAAAGACCGTGGCCAGCAGGTGGAGAGAGGTCATCCTCCCCCTCTGCTCTGCCCTGGGGAGGCCGCACCTGGAGTACTGTGTCCAGTTCTGGGCTCCCCAGATCCAGAAGGACAGGGAACTGCTGGAGAGAGTCCAGCGGAGGGCTACAAAGGTGATCAGGGGAGTGGAGCATCCCTCTAATGGGGAAAGGCTGAGAGCCCTGGGGCTGTTCAGCCTGGAGAAGAGCAGACGGAGAGGGGATCTCATCAACGCTTCGTAATATCTAAAGGTCGGGTGTCAAGACGATGGGGCCAGACTCTTCTCAGTGGTGCCCAGTGACAGGACAAGGGGCAACAGGCACAAACTGGAACATGGGAAGTTCCATCTGAACATGAGGAAAAACTTCTTTACTTTGAGGGTGCTGCACACCAGGCTCAAGAGACTCCACACACACCTCAGGTGCCCCCCACCCTCAGGGGACACCTGCAGAGAGATTTAGGCCTGTGCCAGAGGGCCCTGTCCAACTAGTTTGAATTGTATCTAACACAGGACACTGGTGCTCCTCCTCAGACCACAGGAGGGTCTAAAAATTGGGGAATATCTTGTCCAGACCTCAAATGTCCATGTTGTGCCAAGTGGGAGGTGGTTGCTCTGCGAAAACCCCAAGCGAAGAGGTATTTAGAGGTATTTTCACCTATGCCTCCACTGAGGGAGAAAAGCAGCAGCAAAAATGCAGAGGGGGAAAATGAAGGATTTCAAAATAATGACCTAGGCTGATTTTGACTCCAGAGTAGATGAAGGGAATGGAACTGGGATCTGCTCCCATCAGATGGAAGCAAATTGGACTATTTCCCGGACAGATTGGCCCCAGCTGGGAAAGATAGAAAGAAGGCAAGGAAGGAAGATGGTTCAAGTAGGAGAACAGCAGCTCTGAGATACCGGGCGTTTTCAAGAAAGCCAGATTAGATATATTATCAAATCAACAGCATTAGACACGGCTGGCAGTATTGGAGGAGCCAAGAGACAGAGCTTGTCAAAGCTGATAGTAAATCAAGGTGGAAAGGCAACCAGGCTTCACGTTATTTTTTTCTGAGCATGACAAAAACTGGGCTCTGCCCCCGCCTGCAGCTTGCGGGGCAGAGGGGATGCACTGGGGGCTGGCAGTTGCTTGAAAACCTGTCCCACCTCTCCAGGAGACTTTAGGCAGTGGTTGGAGATTGGTGTGGTCCCTTGGGTAAGTGGGGACCCTGCCTATCGCCACACCAGAGGGATGTAGCAGGAGGCTCCGAGCACCAACATCAGTGCCCACCGTGGAGGAGGACCACCTGGCAGCGGGCACGCTGTGAGGCCTTCAGCACCCCTGCTCCCATTCCCGCTCACATAGGAGCAGCCCAGCTTCCTGCCAGCAGCCCAGAGCACTCGAGGGTCCCATCCCCAGACTTGCCACCCATGCCGTTGGTGACCTCGGGGATGTTATTCCACCTCCCTGTGCCTGGCTGGAGGAGGGCTGCTCTGCCAGGCTGCTTGGCAGGAGGCCCTGAAGGTTAATTAATGCGTCCTTAGCCAGAGCTTCAAGCATCTGTTAGAGGCTTCCTCAGTGAAAAACTTCAGCCCTCCCCAGATCCTCCTTCTCTGAAAGGGCAGGGATGGATCACCTGTATGCTGTGACAACTACCTGCACTGTCTGAAATTCTCAGGGCTTCCAGATGCTCCAGACGAAAAATCAAATATCCTGGGTGAGATCCCACAAGCTTATATAAAAGCCATGCTGCCAGCAATAAAAGGAAACAAATGAGCACTGATTAGTGCTGGCTTGCTCATCCTAAAAAGCCTGTGGGTAGGGGAGCACAGGTATATCCTGAACCTTAGCCTGTGTGTCTGTGACCTGGCGGGTCACTGAAACTGCTCGTGCTGAAGGGAACAGACCAAAGCATGCCGGAGCTGCTCCGCCGGCCTGCTGGACTGGAGCTCGCAGAGGGACCTCCTTCGGCATTTGCCAAGGACGAGCGGCGGTGGGAAAGGAAGTGAGTCAGAGCTGAAGCGTGCTAATAGAGAAGCAAAAACAGCACCTTTAAAAGCTGTGATCTGGCTTCGGACTGCGGGGATGGCCACAAACGGCGGAAACGGGAAGTGTGGCGAGAAAAAACAGTTCCTGCTCTCCTCTGCCCCCGCTCCCTGCCCAAAGCCCGCGCCCACGGGGTGAGACCCCTGGCACCGGCATCAGACCTCCAGCCCCCAGGGAGCAAAACTGGGGCTCGTCCAGCGGGGCCTCGAGTGCTGGGCAGGCAGTGAGCCCAGGGCCGCCCAGCCGGCCATTGGGATGTTCCTGGTCCTCAGTCTGCGCCTTGAATGTGGATGTGGCCCCGCCTGGTGTCACTGGGGTGAGGCACCTGGGGAAACCAGTGCTGTGTCCCCACTCCCCCACTCAGTCCGTGAGCTGCCAGTAGCCGACACAGTGCTGGGGGCCTCAGCAGGGCCACTGGCTCCCTGGCTACACAGGGGCACCCTGGATGGACCTCCTCCCACCCCGTCCCTTGTCTTGTTGTGGGGAGAGCCTCAGCAAGGGGAAACTCCAGCGTGAAGCCTTCTGGTCTGGGTGGTGCAGCTGGGAGGACCTTCGCAGCCCCGGCTGGCCTTGGCTGTCCCTGGAATCTTCTGGATGCTTCTGTCTCGGGGGGGGCAGCATTCTCCCACCAGCTGAGCCTCACCGTCACCCTGACAAGATCCGTGGGGACGGCAGCTGCCCCATGCACACGCTCAAAGGGAAGTCTTAAAAATAGAAGGCAGTGGAGTGTGTGCCAGCTCTGCCAGGTGCCGCAGCCGCAGTAAAATCAGTGTGGAGCTCAAGCCAAGCCAGCCGGGGGGGCGTGGGCTTCACCCACATGCAGTCCCCCGGGAAGCTGGCTGGCGTGAGGGGTCCTACAGCACTGCTGCATGGAGCCTGGGCTTGACGCCTGTGTGAGGCTGCTCTGAGCACCCCGAGCAGCATCAGGGCAGGTCCCTGACGCGCGGGCACCTGCTGCCTTGCTGCCTGCTGCTGCCTCCGGGCGGCAGGCACCAGTCAGCCCCGCGCCCGCAGTGGAGGAATCCAGAGGCACAGGAAGCAAATTGAGCATAATTAAATAAAAGCTCTTTTATAACCCAGATAGTAGCAATCTATCTACTCTGCTGCCATTATCACTCCTGCTCACTGCTACATCTGTGTGTAAAACATGTTTAGGTTAGTCTAGCAAGAGCTATTATCTTGACCTACAAACCGTGCCTTGCCTGTGTTTCCGTATCAGACGTGGAGACTGGGCAAGTCTGTCTTTCCCTCTCCTCTTCATACGCTTTGTGCTTATCAGCCAGCACAGCGGAGAGGAAAAGCAGACGCTCCCCCCTGTATCAGCACGCCGCGGCAGCTAGCTCCAGGCCTTCCCGCGAATGCCCATGGCAGGAACAGCTTCACCGCCGCGGCACTTTGCGAGAGCCGGCTGTGCCAGCACCCAGCCCTGTCGCAAGCCACTGTCCCCAGAGCCACTGAGTCTCAGCCCCAGGCTCAAGCCTGTGCTCACAGACTTTCTGCTGTGGAGCTGGGCTGTCCCCACAGAGCCCCACCGAAGGACCTGAGTTGACTGGGGGGGGTCAGATGGGACATCCCAGCTCATCGCTTTTTGAGTTGGTGAATTCTTGTGCTGGGCTCCGTGGGCAACTCCTGACACTGTCCATGTGCCAGAGCAAAACAAAAGAGCGTCCAGGACGGCAGAGCCTCAGATTTCCTTTTGCTGATGGGGAAATGGGGAAGGATTTTTAGCAGCCCAGTTAAAAGACATTTCCTGGTCAGCACCTTGCTTTTACCAGCCAAGTTCCCACACTGTGAGCATCCCCCTCTGCACACCATGCCCTCCCAGTCTTGGCTGTGTCCACACCCTGCCCTCAGTAATTAACCGCAGAAATTAACTGCACTATTAGCACTTGGCAAAGATGCCAGCTGTAAGCAGCGCTTGGGAGGGGGACATGGCAGAAAGACGACGGGCATTTTGCTAACAGGAGAGAGTGTCTTCAGGCTGAACCTCTACAGGCTCATCTCGCCCTGGGGGAGCAGGCAGCTTGTCCCTGCCAGCTCTGCCAGCTCTGGCATGTGCCTGCATGCCCCATGGGCCACCTCCCTATGGAGCAGGTCCGGTTGCAACCTCCAGTCCCTAGCTGCTCTGCAGCGCTGCCACTGTGGAGGTCCCTCCTTCCCTGGCTGGCGTCAGGAAATGGGGAGTTTATCAATGTGGCTGTTGTTCCTGTGGTCTCTCTGTCCTGTCCCCAGAGAACCTCCAAATCTCATATGATTTCCCCCCTGCTTTTTTTTTTAAGAGGAGCCTACCCTGCATCAGAGAAAAGGCGCCTTTGTGTGTGATCTCTGCTGCTGCGCACACAGCCCCAGCAGAGCAGGGTTGAGGCAGGCCCCCAGGGAGCCCCAGTCAGCACGGTTCCCCTCCACTGCTGCAGGTCAGCAAACGGGACAACATGCTGCGCAGGAGCCAGCGGAGATGTCAGGCCTTGAGGGCCAGCAAATGCGCACCACAGCACAGACAGGAACAAGGAGGGCAGTGGCAGGGTCAGCCCTGTGTGCCCAGCAGAGCCCATCCAGCATGCCTGCAAGGGTGGAGGAAGAAGGGAGGAGAATGCCAGCAAATCTTCATAGACTCCAGCCCCACTTTGAGGAGGGGAGCGGAAAGCTCCAGATCAGACAAATGACTGATTTTCACTGTAATCACAGACCCAGCCATGCTCAACACACCAGAAACAGAGCCTTATGTGAAAGCTAGTTTGAGACCCATCAACGCATGTCATAAACAATTATGCCTTGGAACAGCTCCCTCCAGGGCCGGGGCAATGGCGCGTTGCGGAGCCACGGCCTGTGGCCGCGGGGTCCCTTTCCGCGCAGCCATCGGAGCTGAGTGCAGGCTGGGATGCTGTGTGGGAAAGTGCAGGACGGAGAGGGACAGCCCAGCCTGAGCAGGGAGAGGCTGTTCCTGTCAGGCGCAGGAGTGGATTCAAGCTGTTATAACCACTGAGGTGTCACTTCTGCAGTGATGCCAAGCCATGGGGGAGAGGGGTCCCGCTCAAGGGGAGCAGCTCGGGGTCTTCGTGGTGCTGCTGCAGCTGTTGCCTGTGGCCCAGTGGCAGAGAGGGGAGGCTGGGGCATTTGTATGGCAGGGATCCTCCGAAGCCTACGGCAACATGGGCAAGGTGCGGGTCCTGGTCTCCATGTCACCGCACATTCCCCAGTGCTGCTCTGGGGGGAAACCGCACTGACAAACCAGCCGAGGCGGTTGTGCCGGGGAACACAGCGGCTCTGCCTGCAGGCGGGGCGAGCCGGGCTGTGCGAGCGCCCAGGGCTGCTCCTCGCGGCCGTCCCCGTGCCCGCTGGGAGTCCTGCCATCGCTGGTGGGACAGACGCAGGCCGGGGTGCCAGGAGGCAGCTGGGGGCCGTGCAGCCGCTGCGGGACACGCCAGCACCGGGGACCCTGCCCTGCTCCGGCCCGGCACGGCTGCCCCGCTTGGAGGGGGGCACGGCAGCGCCCGCGGGAGCGGGCGGCNAAGGGGGCGCGCGCTCCGGGGGCGGGGCGGGGGCGCGCGGTGCCCCCGTCAGATTATTGTAAATTAGATTAGAACCGTTAACATCTTTTAGTTAATCCCCAGTAATTAAAACGACTCGGACGGGAGCGGCTCAGGCCGCGTCCCCGCGCCCGGCCCGCCAAGGGCCCTCGGAAGCTCCGTGCCCCGGGAGGGCCCCGCTGCGCCCCGGGGCCCGGCCCCGACTTCCCGCAGAACCCGGCGCTCCCGCAGCTCGTTTCCCCGCGGGTCGCCGCAGGCTCCGTCCCAGCCGACCCCGCACCGGCCGCTGCGGCTCGGGCTCAGCCTCTCCCGGCCGGGAGTGGCGCNGGGGCGCAGGGGACGCGGCTGCCGCCGCACAGGGTGCTCCCAGCGCGGGCGGGAAATGCAGATGTGACCGGTGCAGGAGCAGAACTGAGCTGAAATAAACGAAAGATTTTTCAAACGAACATTTTTGGCAGGAACGTCACCAAAGTTCCTGAGCAGTGCGGGAGGGCGCTGTTAGACCCCCGCCGAGGACCGTAACCGCCGCAGATGCAGCAGACAATGGAACGGTGCAGGAGGAGCAGGGCGATGCTGTCTCCTTGAAGATGTTTTACGCCAGTGAAACGTGACTGATGCCCACACGGTCCCTGTTCTCTCCTCAGGATCCCTCCCCGCATAACCAGGACGGTCACTCCCCAAACGCCCCACTCGCCGCTCAGGGTGCCCAGCCGAGGGTGAGCCGTGCTCCCGGCGCCAGCCCCTTCCCCGGGCAAACCCAGGGCTCCCCCCACTCAGCCCCTGCAACCCCGCCAGCGGCCTCCCCCCCGCGTGACACTTTCAGCAAGGCCAAGGGTGACTGGGGGCTGTCTTGACCCTGCGCTTGTGTTCACGTTGAGGGGCTGGAGACACACGTGGGTGATGCGCAGCTGCGGCAGCAACACCCAAACCGGCTGGAAATGAAAAAAGTTTCCTTCGAACAATGAAACTGGAGACCGGGATGCCCCCGAGGCTGCCACAGCAAGTATCTCGTAGTTGATCTTTGCAGGATTCAAGTGCTTCTGCGTGCGTAGTGGAGGAACTTTGGAACTCCTTCAGACCTGCTGATGGCCAGGCATGTTGAGTACCAGCTGCGCGCGGGCAGGGCTGCAGGCAAATCTGCTCTGGGGAGGGAGGCTGGAAACGCCACAGCGTCCCACCCTGCTCCCACATTTCTCCTCAGGCAGCAGTCCCTGCTGTGCCCCCTTGGGCCAGGGCTGGCACAAGGATGGTGCAAAGGCAGAGCACATCTACACAGTGACTCTTAGTCCCAAGTTCAGAGGTACCTGGCTGGGGATCCGGCTGGTAAACGAACCACTCGGCAGAGCTGGTTTGCCCAGGGATGTTCCATTTCACACCGACTCAGGCAGCAGAGAACTCACTTCTCATTTCTGCTGAACTCCCATCGGTGTGGGAGGCTCCGCTGAGGCCAATAAACCACTGACGAGCACTGTCTTTTAAAGCAGAAAGTCGATTCAGAGCTTTTAAACAACAACTTGAAGATGGACGTGTTGTGGTAGAGAGCTGTCTGTTTGCCCACTGTCAACACATCAACATGTTGTGATTTGACCTGGAAGAATGACGGCTCCAGTGAGAAAGATCAGACAATTCTTCACCTCCACTGTGGCAACCCAGCATAACCATACCCTTGCCACATCCCTGTTTGTCCCCAGGACCTGGGTGGAGCTACCAAACCACTTCCCACAGACCAACCGAAAAGCTGAGTAACGACTCCTAATCCTCTAAATGATGGGATTAAAGCTGTTGACGTGGGAGTAGAGGCCACTGCTTTCACGCCCGGTCATCATGCCCCCTGTTGATCCTGAGCCACGTTCAACAACCACACGAGCCCGACCAGCACCTGTCAGGTTACTGCCCCAAAGGGATGCAGAAACATTGAACTTCACAACCAGCACCCATGTCCTGTCTTGAGCCAGACAGCTCTAGCAAAAGCAGCCCCATGCACTTGCTTAATCTGTAATCTGATGGAATTTCCATTCTGGTCGTGGGGAGACTACAGAGAAAAATCACTGCAAACAGCTGCTTTTGCTTTTTGATCTCTTGCTGGTTTTACAGCACTTGCATCTTTTCCTGAAAACAGAAAATTACTCAGTCCCTTCCCCTTAAAAAAGTTGCTGCCATTCCCTTCTCGGTTCCGTGTTCTTGAGGGCACATGACCAAAATCCAGGAGGATCGTCAGTGAGGTATCTGCTCACTTCCAGCTTGTACAAATACTAAAGAATTCAAAAATTCTTCTGTGAAACCTGAAGACAAAATACTTATGTTTATAGTGGTGGCCCAACCAACATCATACAGGCTCTTGCCTTTCCCCAATGGGACTGGGCTTTCAGTTAGTGGATGCTGTCCCACCAGCTGAACTCTTCCTCGTCAGAGCTGAGCTGGGGCCTGGAGCTGCTCCATCACGAGATCCACCTGAGAAATACAGGTGAGGCTCGAATGGCACCTTGCTGTGCAGCGCAGGGCTGCTCCTGCAATCCCAGGGAGGAGAAAGTCCAAAGGAGCAAGACCCAGCCCACCCCATCTCTACCAGGGCAGTCCAGAGGTGGAAAACTCGGGACTAACTCCCTGTTCCTCACAGACACCTCTTGGGCACCTCATCTAATTGTACCCCGTCCAACGGGAGGCAGCTCTGCAGGTGGGGAGGGCCGAGAAACACTGTGATGGGCCAGTCACACCAACAGTCCAGTGGCCCTGTGCAGAGGTCCCAGGCTCTGGGTGGCCGGGAGGGAGACGGGGGAGGAAGAATGTAGTGCTGCTCTTCCTCCCCCCTGCCCGCAGAGCAGCCCATTTATCCTCGCTGTGCCCAGGTGCTGTATGGCTGATTATAGGATGAGGTTTGATGATCGGATCTATGGAGAACTTGCTCAAATGTTAAGCTATTAGGGCTCAGCACAGTTTTAACCCACCCCTCTCTTTCTCCCTGATCCCCCCACCCCATCCCTTTGGAAACATCCAAATTAGGCCAGTGTTAATAGCTGAGGTCTTTATTTAAAGTTTTTTATATACAGTAAAAGTGTCACAGATAAATCTGCGACAATCAGACAAGACAAATGTAAATCTCTCTCAACAATTAGCAGCTTAAGATCTATAAACTACAGTGTTACGTTCACAAGTGTCATTTCTGTACTTTTCAACCCGTGCAAGTGAGTTTTTCTGTTTATTTTTTTACACTTTTAAAACACACTTACAGCTAAGTCAAATGCCTACTACTATACCACCTGGCATACACAACACAGACACACAGGGTTTTTAACTCTTTAGCCACATTCAGAATTCACTTAAAAACTGGCAAAACTACCCAATCTTGAACCCCTTTGTAGCTTGGCTTCTTTTGTTATAATGCTGCTTTTTTAATTAAAAAAATGCATATTTTCAAAGCTGAAAGACAGTGCTTTTCTGCCCCGATGCAACATGTACAGAACTCAACATTTAATCTGATCAGACCCTAAGAATTCATGGGACTGGAATAGACCAACGAAATAATTGCTGTGAGCATGCTCAGTATCATTAAACTAAACTAATGAGGCTGACAGAAAAGAGAACTTTATAAAATTTAAAATGGTCATTTTTTTTTGCATCAAGATTTTCCTTCTTTTTTACATTGCAAAAGCAAATGGGGGGAACACGAACTTCATTTGAACCACAGAATTTAAATGAAGAGCTGCTGCTTTTCGAACTAACGCAGTCCATTATATTCTTCCCTTTTTATATGCCAAGCTGATATGTGCTCAACATATCTAAGCAATTTCAGAATCGTTTCAACTCTGAATATGAAATGTCTTGGAAAACATTCCGCAACTCAGAGACGGTCACTCAAAAGCTGACATCCATAGGAAGGCTAATGAAAGGTACTCACACGCACACTCACATCCATGGCAAAACTGTCTTCTACGTGTCATCCAGAAACGCTTCATCAAGAAAGCAAACACAACCACTTACAAGGAAAGGAGCTTTAAAGCTAGAATCACATTTCCAACAATATAATCATTGTTAAGCTATTAGAAATCATCACAGACCTTCAAAGTGAAGAGGGAGGAAAACCCCAAAACGTTCTGCTAATGCAAAAGGCAAAACACATGGCAGTTGTGTCAGGATATGAGAAGTGGATGCAGCATCATACATGGCATTACCGCAGACAACTTTCTGGAATGGAAGGAACTGTCGAGAGAGAAGGAGACAGACAGACAGACAGACAGACATTGTCCAGAACCACACGTACATGGCCTTCACCGAACAGTTTTGAGGTGATAAGTTTCTATTAAGCCTGTGCCTTCTGGCAAATTAGCAATTATTTACTGAAGACAACTCAGAGCTCAGACACTAAATGAAATTAGGATATAAAGAAGAGGAGGGACAAACACTTCCTTCAAATAGTATGGACAAGTGGCACCAAGTGTCCAGATCCATTGGCTTTCAACTCCTTCCTGCTTTCACCACATAAAAACCTACCAGGAGCAATTCTAGTGTGATCAGAACTGAGAAAAACAGGTGCAAAGGCCAGGTTTCAGAAATAAAGGCAACAAAGCTTTTCAATTACGTGCCAAATCAGTTCTTCGTTTCTGACAAAAGCTACGTAATGGGCTACCCATGTCGCTTGAATCAGCCGGAGAAGGGTGGTAAACAGAAGAGAGTGTGGCTGGCGCTGGCAGCACGGTGAAGGGAGGGGATGTTTATGCAATCTGTGCTCCGTCTGCAGCTCTCTGGAAAGCATGATTATTTTTGGCTTGAGCCAGTTGCAATTGGCAATTTGTTTTAAGTAGGACAGGAGCAGATTAGTGCAGGTGGTGGCAGGAGGTGTGCTGGGATCCCTGGGGAGAGGGGTACCTGAGTTTCCTGTGACCGTGGCAAAATAAAACACAATCTTTGAAGGAAGGAGGATGGCTGGACAGCAGGGGGCTTGTCTCCGCTGGCAATCAGAAGACCCTCAGGACTTTTAATCTAGTCTGAGGGAATTTCTCAGAACCCAGAATTTGCATCATAGCAACAAAGTCCTAGGGTTCTGTATATGTGTGTGTGTATATATATATATGATGTTCCATGTATGTGTATGTATGATTTCGACTGGTTTAGGTCACTTGGGCAACATTTGGTTCCTAGAGGGAACTTAAGCCTGGAAGGAAGGAAAACAGTAAGATCTAACTAAACACCATAAACGGTTTTGAAAGAGAATCCTGGAGTCTTTCTGGATTTCATGGAGAGGGAAGTTGAATCTTGGCTTTGTTACAGTGACAGGGACACCAGTTAAAAACCAGCAGAGGGAAGGCAGATGCCTTGGGCACGAAGCCTGCCAGCACCAACGGGTCCCCAGCAACAGCACGTCACCAGGACTTGAGAGTTATATTTGAAGCTGACGCTTCCTTTAGAGCTTCAAGAAGGTACCAACACAAGTGCTTGCCCCAGGGCTGAAGAGGAGGATGCTTTCTATGGCACAGCTCACAGGTACAGCGCGCAAAGGTCTCTACACAGACACACAAATGACCTTACCAGAGCCTAACAGGAGGAAAACTTTGGTTTCACTTTTTAAGGGTTTATTTAAAAATTAAATCGGAGATATTTCTCAGACAACCATTCTTTTAAGTGGACCATTGATTCAGTATTTCTTTCCTTAAAAGAACCTGTCTTTTCCCTAAGAAGGCATGAAGAGAAATTCCTTATTCTTATCCTGAGGCCAGGAATGAGAGATGACGTGGAAATGAGGAATACAAACATACTGTCCTTCATATCTGGAGAAAGAAGAAAAAAAAAAAAAAGCCCTGCATGACAAAAACGTGTGGAGAAGATAGATGTTTTTCATGATGCTGCATGTGTATGCTCCGGAGGACAGATATATGGCATATGAACAGCGCTGTGCTCCAGACAGGCTGGCACTAGAAACTACTCTCTGCCCTCCTCAAAACTGTTTCAGGACAAGACGGCTCACAATTATTCACGCATTTCTTCATTTAAAAACATCACTTCTTTATTTAAAAGGAAAAAAAAAAAAAAACGCAATGACCCTCCCGACCCCTTCCAAAAAAACCCCCAATAATAATAATAATAATTATAATAAAAAATCCTATTAGAAACAATAAGGAAGCACTGAGAGTTTGAGTATTACACTCTTCAAGTATGCTGTTTGGATTTTTTTTAAATCTGTGAATATACATATATAAAAAAAACCTTAAAAGTGCGACCAAGGGCTTCTGCTTAAAGATAAGTATTTCAAGGACTACTTCAAAATTCTGTAGCACAACCGTGCAGTTACTGTGTATGGCATGAGCCTTCCACTTCATATGCTTAGCAAAGTTAGCCAGCCTTAGAGACAGTTCTTGTAGGTCAGGTTAGCACAAACGGTGAACCCAGACGCTGAGCTGGGGGAAGAGATCCACACGTTGCTGTTTTTCTCTTGTTAAGGAAAGAAACCACTCTGAACGCATACACTTGGACATGGAATGTGAGCAGACTTCACAGTAAAAGTTTAGTGTTACAGGTTTGCTGTGGTACCATCGTTCAAGGCTGTGCACTAGATTTAGCTTTGCTCATCTTAAGCTAACCACATTCTCTCCTTCCTGACAGGTTTAGTACAGTAGTTCAAGCCACAATTTAAATTGCCCATTGGTATGCTCCAAATTTCTGTATTTTATTTATTTCTTTTGTACACTTTAAAGAATCTTAAGATTTGCATCCAAAGAGAACCATGCTACATAAAAATTATCCAGGATTCTCGCCAAAAAGAGTTCTTGAATAAAATCTAAAAAATACTATTGCAATGCATCTCGCAGAGAAAAAATGTTATTCTAAATGTAAACAAATTCACTCGGACACTTTAAAACTTCAGCGGAGTAGTTGCTGACTAATCTTTGCCACGCTTGCTCACTGAGAGCGCCGGGAGGAGGGCGATGCAGCCGATTCCTGCCGCCATCATCTGGGGGGAGACAAGAACCGTTCCAAGTAGCCGGTGATGGCGTCCCAGTGCTTCCACAAAAAGGCAATGAAAACCACTATAAATAAAGTGCTGAACGTCCTATTGCGAGTCTTCATGAGGGGCACGACGCAGTTGGCCACAGTGGAGACGAAGACGAGGAGGACGGCCATGACAGCCAGGAGGATGTTGATGAACTTCCCCAGCAGGTTCCTGGCTGTGGCGTTCTCCAGCCCCTCCAGCTGCACCACCTGCTGCTGCTGCTGCTGCAGCTCCATCTTGGAGATGCGGGTCTGGCAGGCTTCCAGGGCCTCCTGCGGGCGAGAACACACCGCTGGGTCGCCAGCGCCCCACAAGTCCCAAGGCTCTTACCTGACCAGCCAGGCCGGGCTGGGGCCACCCTCCTCATGCCTTAGTCACCTCCTGCAGGACGTGAGTCACCACACCCATTTCAAATCCTGCAGCAGGAGCAGAGGAAGCTGTGCCATCTCATGGGATTGAGGGTGAGGAGCCCCTCTTTAATGAGGTATTGCCGTTTGTAACACACCACGTCATCTCACTGACACCAGAGAGGCCGGACAGAGAGCTGACAGGCTGGGCACAAGTCAGGCTTTGTTGACACACACGCTTCAGCTGCCACTTTGCGCTGCCAGCTGCCTGTCCCCGCACATGGCGCAGGGTCACCTGGGACCTGGCCACCCTTCCTCCTTGCAGCCAGACCTGCAGGGAGGAGGATGCCGACAGCCCCCAGCAACCAGACAGCCTCTGTCCAGAAAGGGGGGGATACCCAGTGAGTCGCTCATCTCAGCTTTGCTTTCAAGAGATCACTGAGAGCACAAAGGTGCTGTGTCCAGGCAGCTCCTCCTCCTCTTCTGGGATGTGCACTCCCAGAACCTCACATTTCCATCACTTTCCTTGCAGTGGCTTGGGCTTGTCTGATCCCATTCAAGTCTCTAGTCAACCCTGCAGAAAACTAAGTCAAAAAAAGTAACTGAACAAAAAGGCTTCGCCGCATTCTGCTTGCTTAGCGAGCTGCACAAGCTCAGGGAAAGGTCTGAGGAGCACCAGGGTGGGACTGTCCCACTGGTGTCACGAGGGGAAGATCTCCTCCTCCAGACTGCAGTGAGTGTGGCACTGCAAGGGTTGGAGAAAGGAGATGTAAAGGAGAAGGATAAGAAGCATGAGACTTGTGAAACTGCCTCTAGGAAAAGGCAAAGCAGAAGTACGTGGAAGGAGAAGACTACCCTGTACAACACATCTCTAAAGCACTGTTGACCTTGGGGTGATTTGTTTTTGGACCTTTCCACCATGCTGAACTTCAAATGGACCAACCCAAGCTGCAGTGCAACGCTGGCAACATGCCATGGTGGGCTAGGGAGAAGGAGGAGGGCTTTTAAGGCAACTACTGCAACAGGACCTTTCTGCTCTTGGAGATACAAAGTTACAAAAGTGCCATTAAACCTCCCTCAGAGTTGCTTTTCTCAGACATAAAGGCCAACTTCGGGCGCATCTCACAGCCTGCAGCAAGCAGCCGCCTCTCTCAGGCTGGTCCCCCCAACAGGAACCAGACCCAGCTCTGTCACTGCTCTGCTGCAACAGCAGCCCATGCTCTTCACTAGTTCTTCATGCGAGAAAACACTTACCTTTTCCCCAGCAATGCTGAGGAACTGTCTGTCCCAATTTCCAAGTTTACACTAAAAGCGCTGAATCATAAAATGAAGATTAAAAAAAGCTATTGAGAAATCCCCACTTCAATTTAAGTTCTCAACCTTACTTCTTCTTGCACTGTCAAACTAGAGAGGAGAACAAGACCTGAGTATTGTTACATTCCCCCAAGGGAGAGTCTCCTGTTTACTCAGTCAGAGGCCACGGCATCACTGTCCACAGATGCTGATTTATTTTAGCCTTAGCTTAAAGGTCATTGTCACCTGTTACATTTCTCTGTCACTGCATCATGCCTGGGGAGGTCAGTGACACGCGGGGCTTGTCTCCATCGTGGCTACAGGGGCAAACTGCTCAGCCCCTGCAGCAGCCGGGGGAAGCGGTGCAGCTGGGATCACAGCAGATCCACATCTCTGACGGCGCCGGCCACAGGAAATCACCTGCCCAAGGCTCCTCGGGGGCAGCCACAGGGAGAATTTCGACCTACAGTTCTCTGCTCACACTATCAATATCTCATGTCAGCGATCAAAAACCAAGATGCCTGCTAAAACTAGCACAAGTACTTAAAACCGACGATAGACCTCTTTCTGAATAGGCCTTTCTTTGTAAGGTTTGGTGGCTGCTCAGAGCATTTCCCAGGTCTTTTGCTCTGTGGAAGGCCCTCTGACTCCATAATCTCTGTTTCCATAGCTTTGGTCTTTTGCATACGGAAAGAAACTTTCAGAGAAAATACCTCCTTATTTGGGCAAAACCAACAGAAAGAATTGTTCCCTGACAGTGGATACACAAAGCCCTTTTTCCTTAGACATATGTGATCATTGCTCTAAAATTAGTGACAGAGAAACACACCCTAGGGTCAGTTCACTGGGAATGATACTGTAAAAAAAAGCGTTCAGGTCACACCCCATTAGTTTTGAATACCCTACAAAACCCTGTCCAAAAAGTGGATGCAGGCTTCCCACATTGCTACAACTTACTTAAAAACTGCTCTGGAGCAAGTGGCGGGGTCCCTCTGGAGAGGAACCTGCCTGATGGTGACCTGGAGAGACACCCGAGGGACAGAGACGAAATAAAGAACTCGTCAACATGCCGTTTAGCCATAAAGCTACAGGGATTAAAACCAAATACCGAATCACGGAAGTGAATGAGTTGTGGAAAGAGCAGGTATAAGTCGGGACTGGAGCATCCTTGGTTCTGTCACCCACCTGGATGTCCCGCGCTCGCTCGTAGGACTGATAGGCGATTTTCTCCTCCATGCTGGCCAGCTCCTGCTTTAAATTGAGGATCTCGTTCTGGTGGAGCTCAGTCAGGTCATTTAGCTGCTCTTCCAGTCTTTCGCATCTAGAAATAATATACATGGTACAGTAGCTTTAACGAGAAGAGCATGGCAAAGTTACACCAGTAACAATCGAGCGATGAACATCACAGACTTTTTACCGAAAACCAGTGTGGCTGCCTCAGCCATCACACAAGCACGCGTTACAATATAAGGGCCTCTCACTGCCAAGTGGGGAAACCCTTTCGCCCAGGACAGGTAATGTTAATCCTGTTTCTATCCTGGGGAAAAACACACAGAGCAGTTAAATGACAACTGTCGAGTGATGCAAGAAATCAAGGACAGAATTAGAATAGAGTAAGTTATTTCCCAAACTTTTGTTTAAATCAAATAGTTCCCTTCTAATACCATAAGCTCTTAGGCATTTTCACCTACACTCAGAACAGTAACTGGCATAAAAATGACACAGAACTTAAACATGACTGATGCCTCAGAGAACATGCTGGTCCTGTCTGATCTTCACGTGTGAGGTCACATGGATATCTTTAACTTATTTTTTCTTTATCTCTCATGAATGATTCAGCCTAACTAGCAAAGGTCACCACGTTATTTATAAGGAAGGCACATGAATCATTAACCTGCGGGCTTATTTTTCAGTTTGCTACTGGTGAATGGTCTGGGAGCAGTCCTCGGAAAGAGGGCTGCCCAAAAAACTGAGCCACAACCATTCCGAGAGATGGGGTTTTGTTTCTCATTGAGGGAGTTTTCAGTTTACTTCAATGTTCCAGATGTTATTTTGCTCCATAATGTTATATTTTAGCACTTTCAAAATACATAAGGGATACTTTGCATTTGTACACAGGCACTTAATTTTTGGAATTTCAAGTCCAAATTTACAAGCAACTCATGCTTCAAGACCCTTTTAAAATCGGGGAAGTATTTCTATTACTTCCAAAAGGGAAACATATGGAGGGGCCTCGGCCATAGCTCAAGGGTCGGGAGAGGTGAGCTGGGCGCCATTGCACCATCCTCTTCCTCCCGCTTCCCGCTGGCTTCACATTCATGGGTCATTACAAGCAACAGCTGATGGCAACTAAGGTTTGGGTGCAGCTACAGTGGCCTTGGGGTTTTCCCACTCTAATTTCCACTGTCTTCTCATTGTAACAGCACAGAAAAAGCTTAGCGTTTAGCTCTTATCATCTGACCCTTGGTACTAATAACTGAGAAATTTCTGAGGAGTTAAACACAGAGATAATTCCTTGTTTTAATTTCAGTTCCCCTCTGACTCCATCTGAATTTAATTTATACACACACATGCATAAAATGAATAAACAAAGAATTTAACCACAAGTTCTGAAACTAAGATAAAAAGCTCACTTCCATTTTTTTTCCCCCCCCAAGATTTTTGGTTCTTCACAAGCTAAATATTCAGAACCTGTAGGCACGAGCTAGCCTTTAAAAACAGTGTTGAGGTCTTGTTTTCAATTGAAAAGTCTGAAGAGAATTTTCATTTACATTCCCAACGGAGTATTGCTTTAAACTAAGAAGGAGCCAGACGCAGCACGACAATGTCGAACACTGAAACACACGTGGTCAACCCTCAGCGAGACTGGGACAACCACCGCGGACGGGGCTCAGCCCAGAGAGGTGCCACAAGAGCTGCGCAACCAGGCAGGACGCGGAGAGAACTGGTTTCCCAGGAACAACAAGCTGCAGACAAGGGAATAGCCATGTGAAGACGGGCTAATGAAGAAGGAGCCCAGATAATTAATATTGCCATTTGTTCCCACCCAACTTAAAAACAAACCAACTTGCCGACAACCAAGAAATCACAACTAAACCTGCTCTAAGTCCCAAAGGCAGCATAAATTACTTGAAATATATTCAGTTTGTTAATATATTACAAAATTCTCCAGTGGGTTTGTTACACAAAAAGGGACTTAAGCCTTTCTGAAAATATCATGATTATGCCTTTTAACCTCCTCCCACATAAACGCCCTTCATAAAACAGCTGTTGCCAGGCAGCTTAAATCCTGTTCTCCAACAAGAAACAATTGTGTTTTAATAACTTCAAACCTACCTCAATCTACAGGAAACATAAGGAAACCCTGCAAATCCGTACAGTTAAGAGTTTAGGCATAACATGATTAGCAGAAGGGCTGGCTCCCATCCTCCCTGCCCTGAACACCGGGATGACGACTCGTTCCCAACCACCTTCCACTTCCCTGATCGACCCTGCAGCTTTTGCTGTTTACACCCAAGAATCATCTGCACGCTCAAAAACCAGTGCATCAGGCAACTGCTTGAATTAGGTTATTTAAAAAAAAAAATAAATAAAAAACCAACCTACCCAGACTTATTTTTGAAATTACACTTCGTCCATTCATCTCCTTCTCACCCCTTGCCCCATTATCTACAATTTAGGAAATGTTTTTTTTCCCTGCTGTTTTCTACTGGTGTTCAAATTTGAAAAGCTAAGAGGGGTTCATGTGACGTAGAGGGCCTGAAGCCAGGGTCTTCCCGTTGAAGGATGGCTCACATTTAACCCAGAGGTACTACAAAAATAAAAGGGATAGGGCACCTGTCAAGAGGGTTAAGATTACACTCGCACTTCCCTCTCTAACATGCAAGCACCAGTGTCTACACAACAGATTCTCAACTCATCTGTGAATACAGCAGTGCCTTGAATGATCAAATCCCACTTTATTCCAGGTACAGAAAATGCCTCATTAGAGCCCAAGAATTATTTTTTCACTAGCTAAAGTGTGACATTTCCCCTTAAAATTACTAGCCTCTAGATTAACAAGCTGCAGCACAGGAAGTTTTCTGTATAACAGACTGGTGCCAACTGTCACGAGCATCTCTTCATCGGAGCTGGGACACTGCTGGGGAGCTCGGCTGAAGCAGAGGATACGGGAACACGTCACTGAAAGAAGCCAGGCTAGATTTCCACACCTTTTCTGGGCCTCGCTGTTTGGGAATCAGGGAACTGATCTGAAAAAGGCTAAGAAACACAAGTACGACCATCTCATTTTTTAAAGAGCATTAAGGCATTTCAAACTAACAGCTGCAAAATACATGGCTAATACAGCCTGTGTAAGGGAGAGTCATGATGATAAAGACATTTTATCTGCACTCGGTAAGTGCTCTGCCCAGTAAAGAAACTCTGACCGAACTGATGCTGGGAAGACCTTCTCAATACAGGGTGAATGGAGTCTGATACCTCTCTTCAGGCATCTCTCAAGATGGACCTTTTTTTTTTTTTTAATAACTACGTCATACAAAATCTCATCTGATCTTTATTTTTATGCTGCTGAACACACTACTTTCAATAGTGGAGCGATAGCTAAAAGCAATTATCTATCTGCAATATACTGCACACCTCGTTTCTAGGTGGCACAGGAGGGCTGGGGCTGGCTCCCACGCCATGCCGAGCCCTCCAGCTCCGGAGCAGCCCTGTGGAAGGCGGGAGCTTTGCGGCAGGTTCCTGAGCTCCCACAGCCAGGACAGGGCCCCCTCGACCCCCCGTGCTCCAGAGCGGCCTCTGCAGCCCTTTGCACCTCACAGCTTCAGCGCGTTTGGTCTGGTTTATAATCAATCATAAGAACAGAGTGGAGTCCAAGACTCCAGCAAAAATCAGGTAAATGAAAGCACCAGTGTCCACTGTTCCAGCCGACGGATTTCTCCTGACAGGAGCGTGGGAGACCTCAATGCCCTTTCCAAGGATGCCGGGCTTGGGAAGAAACCCAAACCCTTGGACTGGCCACACGCCAAGTATGTGAGCTCATGATTTCACTGCGTACAAACAGGTTCCTAAAGGGACACGCAAGATGAAAATACTCAGCAGGAACTTTATTTCAGTCTCGATAGCACAGAAAGTCCCCGCTCCTATCAGTAAACAACCGCCACCTTCCAGCCGATGAGATAAGCAGAGGCTATTTGGGCGCCCGCTCCTGGTGCAGAAGAAACACAATGAGGCCAAGGCGCCGCCAGAATCTTCCTTCCTGGATGAGTCGGCCCCGGCGGCGTGGCACGGAGCTCGGACCGGCACGTGCTGCCAGCCGGCACCACAGCACCGCCACCACCTGCACCGCCACTGCCCACCCCGCAGCGCCGGGCACCACAGCGCCGCCACCGCCCGCACCGCAGCGCCGGGCACACAGCACTGCCACTGCCCGCAGCGCTGGGCACCGCAGCACTGGCAGCAGAACTGGAGTGACCACACCAGTCAGTCCCCACCCTGCAGCCCACACCGGCAGCTATGTGGATGGATAGGCAAGGTCTGGACACAGGGAGAGGGAGGGAGGAGATGGAGGAGGTGATGGAAAACCTGCGAGAGAAGCCATGGCTGATAAAACAGAAACTGCACTAACATGCAAGAAAAAAAGATCAGAAGCTGCAAAAAAGGAGAACATCTAAGAAAGAGGAAATGGGCAAAGATCAGGTGAGAAAATGTCATGGCACCTGCTTTGTTCCAGCTTCCAGGTACAACAGACACACTCAATGTTGCCCTATGAGCAAAGACTTCTCCCAAAATACTTCATATTTTAAGCTCTAAGTGAACTCAGTGCTTGTTTTCAAAAGCTTCCCAGAAATAGAGCAAAGTTATGCGGTATTTATAGCTTTTAAAGCCAGTTATGATTAATTTGAATCCCCAGCCTCCCAGCTCCAAACCACAGCCTCCATTCCCATCTTTTTCCTGAAGAGCGCAGAGGAAGGAGAGGGGTTCCCAGCTAGGGGAAGAGGTGCTGGCCCTCTCTGCCCTCGTACGCATCACGTAACCTTACTGTTTTCAGGGTGATGTTGGCTTTTATCTTCATGATGTTTTAAAACACAAAAGCTATCCAACAAGAACCTAGATTTGTACGCTAAGGCACTAATCTGTGATTAGCCCACGAGCTCCTTGCAGACAGTGCAGTTACGTGCTCACCCCGGAAAGCCTACAGAGACAAGGGCACTGTGTGTGGTGTAACTGCTCCTCTGTAAAGGTCACACCTTTAATTAATTTGCATCAACATTCCAAAATGGCAGGTCTACATTACTATCTTTTGAAGCACTTATCAGCCAAATAGAGATTCTCCCGGGAGCTTTTCACTGCAGGCTGCCTTGGCTAGCGGTTAGGCTCTGGGCGCTTGGGGAAGGTTGACAGCACCTGACAGATAGGACTTCGTACTGCACCAGCATGAGGAGCTAACGTGAACCTTGATAAATGGTTTCAGGGAATAACTAGACACTCTAGCTGACAACATCCATCAGTCCCCACGGTCCTCTATTGTACTTTCAGGCTGCTCCTTCAGCTGTGCTGTGCTTGCATACAGTGTTCCACCGTGAATGGCCGCCGCTGTGCCTGTGAAACAACAACCCACACAGCAGCAGACAACAGGACCCCTCTCTGCTGGGGAGCGGAAGACCAGACTCCGCATTGCTTCGTTATGTGAATTCATGACAATGAGGCACCAGGAACCAAAGTTGCTGTGCTGGGCACCGGTTTCAGTCAAATTGCTGATTGTTGCAAAGCAGGACTAGAGAGTGGCGCTGGCCTGGCTTTGTCTGCTCAAGCTTTGCAAAGCACACAGAAAGGTTGCTGTCTCTACAAGATCCTAGCAGGCTAAGCCTTTTCAAATGTTTTTCCAATGACCTGGCACCAGCATGTCTGAAGAGCTGTAGGGCACCTGCATGTCGCTCTGTGCAAACCACTGCGGCAAGCAGTGCCTCAGACAGCCGGTCCCCGTGTCAGCAGCTCCGCCGAGCTCAGGGTTGTGCTTCACGTGGCTGACGTGACCAAGGCCACAAGAAGCCTCATTACAAAAGCCTGCCATCCTCCATCAGAACGAGGAGTTCGGCTCCTTGCATGTTATTTAAAGTTAAAAAAGCACAGTTTAAGAGTTTTATTTAGACTGCCGTGCCCTGAACGGCTGAAGGGCAGCTTGTAACTCTTCCCTACGGAGCCGGGGGACAAGTCCTTGCTTCCAGTGTATGACAGGGAGGACAGGGACACCAGACACTGCTGGACAGGACGGGGCAGGCTGCTGAGAGCTCTCTCGCAGGGAAGGTTCCCTCAGCGCCTCTCCATGGGTTGCTTTCCCAGGGGAGGTGGGGGCAACCCCAGGGCAGTGAGAGGAGGTGGCTGCCATACTATGCTGTCACCTCTCCCCTGCGGCCTCAGCAGGGGCTGGTAGTACTGCAGCGACTCCTCTGCCCTTCCACTCCTTCCAGGAAGGCTGATGGAAACATGGG
Organism: Stercorarius parasiticus; assembly: GCA_013396915.1. Classification (NCBI taxonomy): domain Eukaryota; kingdom Metazoa; phylum Chordata; class Aves; order Charadriiformes; family Stercorariidae; genus Stercorarius; species Stercorarius parasiticus. The sequence continues at coordinate 378,473 of VWZL01005345.1, read as the reverse complement.
CTACCCAATTCCAGAGCCACAGGACCTCCACGACAAGGGCACTGCCAATATCTGGCATTTAATTTAACTTCATTTCATTGAACCCTGCCACTGTGGGGCTGAGCGAAAAAAGGGAAGGGGATATCCTAGTTTTGGCAGAGGGGCAAGATCATGTCTTTTTGGAGAGCCCTGAGAAAGTTGCATATTTCTTTCTCTGGCAGACATGGGTCTGAGTGCCAGAGAAGGCAGGGTCAGGATACTGTCCACATCTAGTGCCCTGTCTCTTGCCTTGACCCAAACCTTTGCAGGATTTTGGAAGGCAAAGCACTGTCTGGATAACAGTAACTGCATCAGTGTACTCCTGGTCTTTTGGGGACACCTTTCTAAACCTCTTTGTCTTGACTTTTTGTCTTGGAAACACTATGAAATAAGCCATTTTCCTTGCTATTTCTTTCTTGTACAGAAAGGGAGATGAGCAGCAAGATAACAATAGATACCAAAAAGACAAAAAAGCTGGGAGGGCGAAATCATGAGAAGACAGCAGAACTTCCCATCTGAATCAGGCTGCTGGGAACACCTGCTGAGTTGTACTATCCAGGATTCTGGTGCTCTGCAGCCCACAGTATTGAATTCCGAAACAAAGTACAAAAGTACATACCTGTACCGCTCCTCCTGCAGAGTCTGCATTATTAATGAGTAATCCCTCTGATAGCGAACCTTAAGGTCCTCAAATGATTCTTCCAGTCTTGCCTGTGTCTCTCGAATTTCTTGAATCTCATGCAGTATTGCATCAAACCCTGAGCTCTGCATATCCAGAGTGTTTGTTTTGGAGCTAGAAGCTCCCACAGGGCCCCCTGTTGTGCTGTTGGCTCCCACTGAGCCCGACGTGGCACTGGAGCAATCCTCTTCACTGCCATATTTTGGGCTCGACTGAAAGTTCTGAATAACACCTAGAGCCTTGCCTCCCGTCCCGTCTTCCTGGCCTTCTTCTAAGGAGTCTTTCAGATTGGCAATGTTGTCTGCGCTCCCAAACTTGTTCCTTATGAGGGAAGCAATCTCCCGGGGTTTGGAAACCACAGCTCCTGCTGCTGAATGCGTGGCTTGGGAGAAACTGGAAAGCCCACCTTTTACGCTGTCGACTACTCCTTCACTGAAGCCAGTGACTTTTGCTCCAACATCTTTCAAACCCTGATGCATATCCCTGAAGACATCCTTTGGCTGCCGAGGGATCCCATTCTGCTCAATCTCTCGCAGCTTTCGATGGTAATGTTCTAGTTTCTTCTGCAGCTGCAAGATGGTCTGGGCTGACTTTTGATTTTTCTTCTCAAACACTTGCTTAATGCGGGCGCTCTGTTGCTTGTCTGCATTGTTGGCCAGTTTCAGGTACTCTGCCACGTTGTCATCACGGGCCGTTTGTTCAATTTTGATCTGCTCGGTCAACTTCAGTATCTTCTGTTGCAGGTGTGTGATAGCCACTTTTGTCCGCTGGGGATCTGGGGTCCCATCAACAGAGTCCGCGTTGATGCTGCCATCAGTGCTCGAGGCCACTGCACTGGAGGTCTGTGCGAGGCTGCTGACTTCCAATCGCTCGATCTGGGCAGGGAGAGAGAGAAACGTAAGTGCTGATCACCAGCTTCACTAATACAAAAACTTCCCTTCCTTGTGCCAACCAACTCGACAAGTGGATGTAATTCTACAAAAATGCACCTTTTTTCAGCTGGCCAGGGTACGGTACCAATCAACGGAGCTCCATGTGCTTTACAGACATCTAGTAAAAGCTGAGAAAAAAGCAAAACCCCTCATACTTAAGCCAACTTAATGGCCTCAAACAACCAAAACCTCAAGCACAAAGCAAGACAGGGCACCCAAGTTCGGCAGGCTGAGTTCTTGGGAGTTTTGGTGTAAGGCCAGTAGCTCCATCAGCCGGCGAGTGAGACAGAGAAGATGACTGGGAAAGAGCAAAAGCCACGCGGACCAAGTACCCTGGAATCGAGTTACTCCCAGTGCTCCGTCTGCTCATACGAAAGCGAGTGATAACGAAACTCATCGGAACACAGGGGATGTGCTAAGGTCGGTGCTCCAGAGGAGGCCCGGAGCCGCCGGGAGCGCTGTGCCTGCCCCGTGGCTGCGGGAGCCCTGCCCGGGCCGGGGGAGGCACCGGCTGCCGAAGCACGAACGCCTTTTTTAGCCCAAGAACAGTAAAACGCCATTTCAGCGGGGATGAACCGCGGAACACTCACTCCGGCGCGGACCTCGCCGCGGCTGGCGGCCGGACGGGCCCGGCCGCACCGNGGGGCGGTGAGAGGCGGGCAGCGCCCGGCCGCTCCGCTCCGCCCGCCACCGCCCCGCACGGTGACGTCCGGCAGCGTTCTGAAAGGTGAAGTCTAAGAACGACACTCGGTACCATGGACACAAAACAACCCGCAAACCCTGTTGTAATTGTTTTCAAGCCACGCAAACCCAGCCCGGCGCCCGCAGAAGCGCTGGGTGAAGGGGCCCCCGTTCTCCCCCCGCACCCAGCAGCGGGATGCGGGCGCCTGGCAGCGCCCCAGGAGATTCTACTTCAACAGGTACCAGCTCACACATCGCTCACCCCAATGCAGAACACCCTTAACGCCACACAACTCAGGCCCCGCGGGAGAGGCAGCACCGGCTGGCGTCGAGCAGGGTCAGCAAGGCTCCTGCCCGCAGCCTTACAGCGAGATTCTCTGCGCTGTCACACCAACAGGAAAAACAATGAGACATACGGAAAACTCAACCGATTCATTTTCCAGAGGAGTTCAGTTGCTGGAAACCACAGAATATCAATTTTCAGTCCGTGGTGACTGCAGAAACATCAACTACTTTCTTAAGCGGGTTTAGTTGTAGAAACCCTGATCTCTGGATAGATTAATGGAAAATTAATGCTGAGAATTCGTATTCATCAGTGGGACCAACAATATGTATGAAATGGGTATTGTACAGAGAATATCCCATCCCTCAGCTCTAGAGACGTAGTAGTAGTACACTGGAGTAGTACACTGTTGGAAAGATACCTCTTCTTGGAATTTGTAATTTCATTAAGATTTTCCCAGGATTGCCACTGATCTGATTTCTTTGTACGGTCTGGAAGGTCCTGCACGCACAGGGCACGGCTCTGGGATGTTCCTGCCCAGCTCCTCCCTGCCAACAGCTCGCAGCTCGGTTCACCGCTTCCCCAGCCTGCCCTAATCCCTACAGCACCACAGCGCAGGCTTTTCTATTCAGCACACGGATACAATCTTATTACTCCTCTTAGTTGCCTTACAAAACAAGCTGGCTTCTCAAAAAGTACACCATCAGTCCATTTGTAATGATCTGTACCTACTCAAGAGGAAGGAAATTCTAGTATTAACGGCAGATGAAAAAAAGAGAGATGAAAGTAATTTGAAATAACTGATTATTTTTTTTCATAAATAAATATTGTTGTGCCTGGACAGTGAAAAGCTGAGTGCAAGCAGGGCTGACCCAGTACCAAACTGTTGGGCTGCCAGCTCTGCCACAGCACCCATCGGCTCCGAGCTGAAATCTTCATGTTTCAGCGATGTAGAACTAACAGGACTTCAACAGCACTTTGCAATAAAGAGCTTCTATTGGCTTAACTTGAGAGAGAGAGAGAGAGAGAGAGAGAGAGTGTGTGTGTGTGTAATTCATATCAATTATACTAATAGCACACTCTTCCTCTCAGACACGAGTTTTGTGAGAGAAAAAAATTTGTAGAAACTTTCTCTTCCTCACTTTTAAAGTCAATCGACTTCAGCATGTCTCCTTGGGTTATCTTCCTGTACCTGTGACAGAAAATAAACCAGAACAGCTAGAGTAGAATCAATCATGTTCGGATTATTACTTTAGAATTACCAGCTGTGTGGATATTATTCTGGAATAACAAGATTTTTCCAATTAAAAAAGCAAATGGCTGTGTGAAGTGCTATCCTGGAACAGAACTGACATAATTTAAGCACTTTCTCCATATCGACGAGGCTTTAGAAAGGGCAGACTCAGCACAAACCAGGTCCCTCAGAACACTGGGAAACGCTGGTGCCATATTATTGATTTAAGATGACTGGCAATCTGTCCTGAAACGATGCTGGTAATTGAAATACTGTAATGGTCAATGTTGGTATAAAAATAGGGATTACAATTCAATTAGTCAATCTCCTTGCAATACAATTTTCCAGTCTATTGACCCAGTGCAGATGGGGTGGACCTGCATGGCCGCGCACCGGCCGCTGCACTGAGAAGCGCACTGGCCTGTGCCATGAGTCCAATGAAATCAGGTGAGGACCTTCTGCTTTCTTCCCCTCAAACAAGAACAAAATCCCTAGCACTTCCAACCCTGTCAGGCTTTTCTTCCTTTAAAAGTTTTCCTATGTACCTATTCTGCAACACACAGCCCAAAAAGAAGCTATGATTTTGCCTGGTGTTGCTGAAGACTAAGCACGACAGTTCCTCTGAAGGTGTTTCACGCTTCTTTAAAAATGACTGCAGTCGACACTCATACCAGAGAGCCATCCACGAAGACGACCAGTTGTTTCAAGCAATGAGGGCAGCTGGCTTAGGCAAGCGGCAAAATTCAGAGCCAGTCTGCTGCATGGAGATCGCTCAGCTGCTTCCACCGCCCTTACCTGGAGCTTTAAAAATGTGCCTGAGGAGCATCGTGTTACTTGGAATAAAATATACAGGGCAAGGTGAGAGAGGGGAGCTGAGGATGAGAGCTGCGGCGAGCAGCCCTGGCAACAGGTAGCTGTGGCCTAGCTGTGGGTCAGTCACCTCCTGCTCCTCCCCACAGGCAGCCGGAGGCAGCCAGAACTCAGCCCCAAAAATTCAGAGGTTGTTTTGTTCCTTCTCCCCACTGTGCTGAAGGCAGCACAGTGATATGAGCAGCAAAATCCAGGAGACTCACAGAAAGTCATAGGTTTCAGATGCCTCGTTAGCAGCATCGTTAGCTGCGGCCGGTGCGGGGACAGCATGGCCGCTCAGCAGCCACTCGCCTGGCACGGGCAGGTGGTCCCCTGCCTCCGGCATGCACCGGGATGGAGACCTGCAGCCTCCGAGGACAGACACAAGACAGTTCATTAGTAAATAAGATCTCTAATTAACACCTGTGGGGAATAAAAAAAATCAATGGGAGAGTAAAAGTGCGTCCTCCGTGCCCAGCCAGGTCTGCACTGACGGCACCCACAGGCCCGTGTTGGACCCCACCAGGCTGGGACTCACTGACCGGCACCTCCCCAGGCCACGGTGACACAGGAGAACATGGAAGGCCCTCTCCGATCCGAGCCACGAAGTGAGGGCCTGAGTGCTGGTTCTTTGTATGCCCAGAACACCCCTATTAACAGAATGCTCAATATAGGTAATTACTTTTTGCTTCCCTCAAGTCTCCTTACACTTTCAGCTGGACGCAGAATTCTGTACTTCGGTGCTGTCTTTTTAAGAGGTATGAAACCGAGAACCCAACCCTATGGCTGTAGAAAAACCACAACTCTCGATACAGGGACAGGGCTGTTAACCTCAGTGGCTTGTAATTACACTGTAATTTCTCATTTGACCCTGCATTTCTTTCTCATTTCTTTCTACTTTGGTATTTGTACAGTGCAAAAAATGTACTGAGGCCATTAGGCCTCCGTATCATTACAGATCTGCATTGAACCATCTAAACGCACGTTTGTATGAAGCCATGCACAGAATCCCTGTGTGGTACAATAGAGAGATATTTAAATACCAGCAGTTACTGTGAGGTACCTTCAACGCATTCAATTAAATGCAATTGACAGCCAGAAGTCACCTCCCTGCGTGACACCTGCAGCACACGATTCTATAAACACCTGAGTCAGGGCGGTATCAACCCAACCGTCCCGCGAGCAGCCAGCGTGTAGTGTCCCTGCTGGACCTGATAAAGACATAGCACATTGCAGAACAAAGTAAACAAAAAAGGTAATACAAATTACTCTGGTGACCCACCTGGGTGATGCAATACGCTATTTATGACCTACAGTTGAGAGCGCTTTTTCTAATGCTTTGCTTTTTAAAGGATGTCACAGAATCACAGGCTGGCTGAGGCTGGCAGGGACCTCTGGAGGTCATCTGGTCCAACTCCCTGCTCAGGCTGGGCCACCAAGGGCCACCCCTGCAGGACCATGTCCAGGCGGCTTTTGAGTATCTCCAGGAACAGCAATTCCACACCCACGTATTACATTTGTGGATATCTCTGTAATAAAAATTTGGACCTGTAACCCTTTTTGTCTGTCTGCTGCAACACTGCCACACATTTGCTACTACCAACTCTCTGTCTCACTATTTCAAATTGCATGTTTGTATCATTGCAAATCCTGCGTAACAGCATACGTAAAGGAGATTTCTGTTCATTCACCTCGATTAAATACAGACAGAAGATCCAAATGCTGCTGCATTGAACCATCCCTGGAAACACAACTGTCTACTCCCCTGTGGATTCACTTTGGAACCCCCCTCGGCAGCGCCCAGCGCTCGTACGTGCTCCTGGCTATGAAACACAGGCCTTGGCTTTACTGACAAGAAGATACAAAAGAAAAACAAAGAACAGGTCCAGTGTGATTCCTCATGACACACTGTGCAGACATCCTGCAAAAATGTTATTGCCCAATTGTATCTTCAGAAACTACAGCAGCTTTGCATTTTAACGGGTTTCCAGCCACTTACCCTCGGAAGCTGCTGGTCATCCCTGCCACCAACTGTTTGAGCTGTCCCTGTTCGCTCCTAAATCCAACCCAGAGCCAGACCTGGCTCAGGGAAGCACACAAACAGATGGACACCTCAAGGAAGTCTTGCTGCGTGTTCTTCATAGTAGAGCTCATGGGTTAGGTTATAATTTGGGTTTCTAAAAGAGATAAACCATCTTTGCCTGTGGGCAATTAACCCTCAAAATGGCAGGAAGATCAGCCTGGTTATGGCAAAAACCCCGCTGTGGGAAAACAAAAATGAAAAATGACCCTGAAAAAAATACAAGAAAAAATTCCAGTACAGTCCCTTTGCCTGCCTAAGATCACAGCTGGAGCAAGGAACCACCACTGGTAACACCAGGAGGAAACGGCTTTACACCTTACTCATAGCAGTGTGCTCACGCACCTCTGCAAAACCAGAGCCAGGCGTGCGGGGAGGGTGGAAGATGCTGCTGCCACATGACGACGTCCTTGCTGTATCAGAAAGAACTGCATGCGGATCCATCCCCACCATGGTCACCTGCTGCCAAGGGAGCTCTGGGACAGCCCCCATTCGCACGGTGCCATGGCCGATCACGGTACCTCCAGCCTGGCAGAGCTCCCGGACTGAAACCCCTGCCTGGGCACCGCGGGGAAGGAAACACTGCTCCTGACCGACTGGGTCCGGGGCAACCACCTGGCAGAGTCACACCTTGCCCACCCGCGGGTGTTGCTGAGTGCTGGCAGCTGCGGGGGGAAGGCACAGGCCACCAGGCCGGTCCCTCGGGCAGCACCGGGCACCAGCTGCTGCAGGGGACTGACACAGCACCGAGTGACATCTGCCTGAGGATGTCAGCTCTGGCTCCTTTTTTAAAAACCCAACTGCCGCCACAGACCTTACGTTCTTGACCTCAAAACTCTGAAATCTTGAGAAAAGGTATTTTTGAATGCACAAGAGTAAGGCTCAGTGGTTCAATTCAGTAACGGTTTTCCAAAGCTACAGAGAAGTCAAGAAGAAAATCATCGGTGCTGGTCGAATAAACAGGGCACTAACACCAACATTACGGGCAAGGCAAATCCAAGGGAATGAGTAAAACAATCTGAACGGAAAAATAGGAAAGAACTGAACTATACCCAAGGGCTTGCAGTAACTTGATTTTTGAGATGAAAAAGGATGACACAGCAAAGGATACGGCCAAAATAACACTCACGGATGTTTATTTTAGCAGCTGCAGATTTTTAATCAAGGGGGGGACTGCCAATCAGGCCAGAAGTCACAATAATAAGGATAGGAAATGAGGTAAAGCTGAACAAAAATTAAGTATAGGAACTGGGAGGAGAAGGTGGATTTGGAAACAAGTTTATACAAGCTTTTATCAGAAAGTGACCACGTAAAATGAAAGGTCATCTTTGGTTTTGTTTTTGTTTAAAAAAGACCTCCCATTTTGATTCCCCCAGTATGTCTGAATCACATCTCATTACTTAGACACAAAATGATTGTCAACACTTCCCTGAGAGCAGCTTGGGAGTTTTTTTACGCTTCAAGCTGCTATCTGATAAATATAGATTATTATTACATCTTACATATTCATTTGTAAGGAACATGGTTTAATTTTCAGATTGCAAGTTAAATTTGACTTGCAAAGCAATGGAGCAAACTGGGTCTGGAGTCTGGGAGGACAAACGCCTCTGCGTGATCTCCCCACACAGAACAGCCACATGTGAGAGCAAGGACTTCTCCCCCTTTTCGGGAGATTTTTCTCTGTTGAAGTTTAACATGCAAGTCATCTCCAAGTATTTAGTCTGGAGGGCTCCTGTACATGAGCACAACTACGGCACTTCCACGCTTATTTAATTTCTTTTTATTTATTTTCAGTTGTATTTCCTGCAGGTACAACACGGAGTGTGACTGACTGGAACCAAAGTTCATCCTGGAAGCAGTATTTCGGAGTTGATCCAATCAACAGTTTATACGAAAACATAAATATTTCAGAACAGCAGAATTCATGTTTCCTGTGAACATATTTCTTTGTCATTCCTGTATAGCATTTCTTGACTTATTGTTCCCTCATTTAAAGCCTTTCTAATATAACATACACATAGTACATCAGCTAATATTACACTTTGCCAGAAAGCTATGCAATAGAGCTGCCTTCAGAGATTCCTTTCCTGTTCAAACGTAGCTTGTTGCTTAGCTCCACGTGCTGCCAGGTGATCCCACATTAGCACCCATTAAATCCACGAGAGAGCTCGAAGTGCAAACTGAGCTTGTGAAGGGGCAGGGGGAGCAAGGGGTGGTCACTAGAGCAGGAGACCCGCAGGCTCCAGGGCTGCGCACACACGGCACGAGCCTTCGGAAACTGGAGAGAGGAAAACACTAAGCCATGAGACACCAGAGAAAGGTGCGTTCAGGCGGTGACGAACACCCAGCAGAGTAAGGCAACAGGGCACTTGTCTAGAAATCCATAGCGAACACTGAATTAACTGAACGCTGAAATCACTATGTTATTTTCAATATTCTTGTAAAAAGCTCGAAGCCTCATCTAGACCTCCATGTAGAGACAAATCTTACTGCAGCAGCATCTCCAAAACTCAACGTGAAAAGCTCAGGCCACCCTGTGAGCAGAACAGAGACCTGATTTAGAGCCCAGAACACGGCATCCTACTCTCACTACTTCTCCCGCTTGCCAGCGGTGATGGCCTGATGTTACACATGCCCAGATGCAAAGTACGCAGATCTATCGACCTGGAATGTGGGATATAAATACCACCCCCCCCGCTTCCTTACTGCCCTCTACCTCAGCGGTCTGTGCCACTTCAACTCTGCATCTCTGACAGCGCTGTTCCCAATAGCCACCTGTGTGTCACTTTTATAATGGAGACTAATGGATGCAGTGAGAAAGAGCACACACCCAGCACAGGACATCCAGATCTTCCCGAACGAAAATAATGAGTCTATTAAATAAATGTGATTAGACCTACGTGCTTCAAACACAACAGTAACACTATGCAATTTCTCAGCCACATCTTCTGCAGATGGTAACAAATCCTAGGCAAACATTCATCTACGGCAAAGGCAAACAGCAAAAAAGGTCTGGATCCTGTATTTCTTTTTTCTCCAAACATTAGAGCCACACTGCACTGGAGAGCTAACTGCAACAACTCAAATTTGCATTGGAGATCAGAGTGTCAAAGCCCTTACTGTCTCTCAATATTTAATAAATGGGGGGGAATACAGCTTACTGCTAACTCAGACTTGTGAAAGGGCGATGCCCAGCTACACAGCTAAGCAAAACCAAGGAAAAGTACTTATTCATTTCTGAAGGTCACCGACTCCACAGGAAGCAGTACGCTCTTACTCTTTTTTTACCTGGAGGAAAAATATGATTCTGCAGTTTGTTTACTACTTCCTGAAAATCCATTTTGCACAGCTAAAACAGCAAACCAAGGGGTCACATTTAGAAAGCTACAAATCCAAACGTCTCCGACATGCGGATGCATTTACTGCCCCCTTCTTTCACCGTTCATTATATCACACAAGCCAAGCCCCAAACCAGCACCAACAGAAAACCCCCAACAGCAGCAGCACCACGTTTATCTTGTTGACAGACTGCAACACTCACTCAGACAGGAGCCCTCCTCATACTCCCCAGCTTCCGAAGCGAGTAAAAGCTACATAAAGACAAGCGCAGCAGTTCAGCAGCAGTGCCTGGGGAAGATGCGACGTCTCCCGGCCTGATGGCACAAACGGGGCCGCGTCCTGCCGGAGACGTGACCCGCGGGCACCGGCGATGCCGGGCTGCCCCCTCACCTTGGCGGGCTCGCACAGGTCCCTCTCGCAGCACACGCAGGTACANGGGGCTCCCGGGGATGCCCGGGCTCCCCGCGGCCGTGCCCGCTCCGGCGGGAGCGGCCCGGCCGGCCGGTCTGCGGCTGCGTGTGACCCCGCGTGTGACCCCGAGAAGGGGTCAGGGTACCGGCACCGGAGCGCGGCGACACGGGCGCTCCTCAGCACGGCGCGCCGGGCAGCGAGGGACGAGCAGAATTAAAAATGGAGATTCAAAGACGCACAGCAGGACACAAATCCACCGATAAACTGTATGATCTCTTTATAGCACCACTGAAACACTGCTATTTAATAATCACTAAACACAATTTTCAGAAGATTAATGTGATCTCCTTGAAGGCTGAAACTCTAATTGGAACGTAATTGTCACAGGAGGACTCGAGTACAGAACAGAGCCTGCAACAGCACTTTAACCACGGCCGTCACAAGAACCTCACTGCCTCTTCACCGCTGCCCTCAACCTGCTCTAAGAAAAGGTGTTTTACTGCCATAAAGACGTGAAGCGAAGTCTCATCACCCCGTGTGTGACCGCTCTGACCCACAGCCCCTCACACCACCAAGCCCGAGTCGCAGGCTCCATGGTGAAAAGCCACCCTCACCCCACAGCTTCTCCCCTTGCTCTTCTCCCCGCTCCCACCGACAGCCCCTGTTTGCACAAACATTATTTACCGCTCACCTAGGACAGATGATCACAAAGCCAAGCCATACACAACCTAAGTTTGAGATCTGCAGAACCGTTAATTCAGAGCATGCAAAGTGCTCCCAAGGCTAAAATACCAGGAACCGCCAAAACCGACAGATTGGAAGCGAGCTTTTAGAAGTGTCCTGCTGCGTTAGCCATGCGGCACGTCTGCAGCTGGCATGGACACACAGACGCAACTTTCCACATCCTCTCTTTGTCTGTCCTTTTCAACCGGGTGACTCTTAGGGCTCTGACGGACATTATAGTTGTTGGGTTTGGTAGGTTTGAGGTTTGTTTTAAAATCATTCTCTTAATATTTTAGTGCAGAATTTCTTCACATTACCTGTGCATTACTGCAAGTTAATTCATAAAATATAAATTTCAGCAATGTAACAGAGAAAAATTTTCTCTGACTCGGAACATGGGCAATGTGGAAGAAAAATATCACTAAGAACAAAATTCAGTTTTCATTTGGAAAAAAAGAGACAAAAGAGGAATTAAAACCTGAAAATGTGTTCTGTAGGAACCAGCGTTAGAGGAAAAACAGCTAAAAAACCCCATTGTCTTAAATTATACTGGTATGTCAGATGGCATATCTGGAAAAGCATTATGATGAAAAACAAGTATATTGTAAGGGGCATTTAGAACAGGAATTGAGAATGAAAATGTTACATAGAACAACAACAATAAAGTCTCATTCATGCAGAAAACCAGCCATGCTGGCGTGGAGATATTAGAAGGGACATCCACAGAAGCACGCTGTGATGTTAGAGAACAGGACAGGGAGGGCAAGGGGTGAAGGGAAAGGAAGCGGGAGCTGGCAACCCAACAGCGCGTGGTGCGATTCTGCAGCGGGGCTGCAGCCACCACCCCCTACAGGGGGTTGTGCCGGTGGGTGCGGAGCTGGGTGCCGGGGGGGCCTCCCTGCGCGTTGGGCTGAGACCCCAGGAGCATGGAGCATGGATGGAAATGAAAACAATCGAGCTTACTGCATTACCAGATACTCAACACCGCTATGTACTGCCATGAAAATGATTGCAAAAACCAGAAATTACAGGAAATCTAGTTCAACTGACATTTGTGTTGCCATTTCTCCGTGGATATTCTCGGGGCTAAGTGGTAAGAGGGTCTCTAAAAATTGATTACCTTATGGGAAGATTATGATATTGAGGTTCTCTGACCACGAGAGCACTGCTCTAACAAACGGCGCACAGAATTCAATCCAGCAAAGCTGTTGTAAAGAAGCCTTTTAAAAAGAAGTGCTGGTATCAGTAGCCGACCCCTGCCACATGAGCATCCCACCCCACATCTGCACAAACTTTGAAACCAGCCATTCGCCCGGGGCGTGCAGAAGAGTTTTACGAGAGCGCACTGTGCTGCATTGCCCAATGCTGCACATCTGCCAGGTCACTTCTGACCGTGTCAGCTGTGCTCCCCACCAGCCAGAGGCGAGAACCAGGCCAAAAGCATCCACCTTGTTGCAAGAGTCTGGTGAGANAAAAAGTCCGGGCTAAATACAGAAACTGAAACAATTTCTATATTTGAGCAAGTTCAGGGCACACACTAGATTTTGCATCGCAATCTAACACAATGACAAGAAATTAAAAAAAAGGGTCACAGTTCACTTTTTCAAGGAACTGCTTTACATTCTTACGGCAGATTTCACTCTTGAGAAACTATCGAAACTGATAAACTTCCAGATTTCTGAGACCTTTTACCTGTTAATGATAGCAGATCCCATCTAACAGAGTTGAAAGGAAGGGAGGTGAAATTTCTTGCACAGAATGCTATTAGCCTTATTTAGGAAGCAGTTTATGTTGGGTACAACCTACCTCAATCTACAGGAGTTCTACTACTATTCCGATAGATCATTTCACCATATCACGCAACAAACAAACCCATGAAAATCCATGACAATATTCTCATTATCCTACTTAATATAATCATACAGCCTTCACGAGCTTTACAGAGCAATAAACCCAAAACCAACCTACCAGGCTGAGTATCACCTCCATTAAGAGGAATCACTTTCACTCCTCATCGAAGAGGAAGGCATCGAAGGCATGTTTTCTTCAGTAGGTTTTGTTACACTCCCAAACTGCAGCAGCCACACGCTGATGTTCTGTGCTGTTAACAGTAGACTTCCACACCCACAAAGAAACAGAAACATCATAAAAAGAGCACCGACAGCGTCTCTTCTGTGCAAACGGGATTCAAACCGCCCTGGCAAGCTGCAGCTCCACCATGAGCGGGCACCAGTCTCCCATCACGCTGCGCCCTCGCCCCATCCCCCCGATGCCCTGCGCTGCAGGAGCCGGCAGCCACCACGGCAGAAGCCAGGCAGTGGGATCAAGCCTTGGTAAGGTGGGGGGACATAGACGTTTCCAGGTGTCCAAGCCAAGGACAGAAGAAGCCTCAGGAAGGGAAACAGCCCTGATCCCGGTGGGGAGGGAAGGGCAGTTGGCACCCACGCTGTGCCTGGCCCTCACCCCGTGATGTCCCTTTGCTGCCGCCAGCGAGTCCCCACTGCATCAGCGGCAAGGGACATGCAGCGACCGCTCGTGTGTCTGCACTCTGCAGCCTGTCCTCCTGGAGTTACTCGGTAAAACTGGAGAGAGGAGCAATGGAAGGGGCGGGGGGGGGGAAGGCAAATGAGCTTTGGTGCAGCTTAAAAACTTACGGAGATTAGAGGCTCATATGACCCCTACAACAAGATGAGAACTCTTTCCAACACCCCTTAAAACCAAGAAGTTTAGGGAAAAAATACAGTAGGGGCTAGATCCATATAGCTGGGGAAATCTGAATGCTGACAAATATAAAGTAATGCAAAATATGAAGTGAGAGAGTGAGAAACTGGTGGAAAACTCAAGAACTGAGTTGTGATCATTCCTTCACCGAGCTGTTCCCTAAAGTGATGCTCAGACTGTGAAGAAAAGGTGGCTTCCATGCCCTCTCCCTCATCCAGGGGGTTTCACGCAGTGAGATGCCGTCTTTGCGCTCCTGAGGTGCACACCCAACCGATGGGAAGAGAAGCCAGCGTTAGCGAGTGCCTCATAGCAACAACTGAGCATTGCCCTGCATCAGTGAAACTGGGAAATGAGGACACCAAAAAGTAACAGTTACAGAAGACAAAACCCTGAAACTGAAACGGACGAGGAGTCTAAAAAGGCAGACTATAATTACCAGCAGAAAACTGGGCCAGCACCATAGCAAGACACCCTTGATTTATCTCCAAGTACCCAACAGGCACAAAGAGCAGGGGGCTGAGGAGCAGGGTTGGGGACCATGGGAGCACCCGGGACCCTGCCATCCCCAGGACCTGCCCCCACGCACCGGAGCATGGACAAACACCGGCAGCGCCGAGCACCAGCGGTGCCCGCCGCAGCATTTCTAATGAGCCAAGGCCCTCGGTGCTGCAGGCATGCTTCAGGGAAAAATCAGATTCACGGTTTGCTAGTTTATGTGATAAATATGATATAACTTTGTCCTGTCAAGGTCAGGACGTTGCTGTTTCTAAAGCTTTCTGGTTCAGATTTCTGAACTCCGTGACTCGCTTTCAAGACTGCTGCAGGCCAGCCCTGGGACAGTGGGTACAGCTGGCACAGCAAGGGCAGCGGGAAAAGCAAACACGTGCTCAAACCCTGCGTGCTAATGCCAAACCCACGCCTCTGCCAGAGCCCACCCTGGCACAGCCTGCTCTGCAGCAGAAACGGCATCACGCCGGTTAATAGGTGAAATCAGATAGGAATATTTGGAGAAACAGAAGCTGGGCTCTGAATTCAGCAAGAGCAAACCAGAAGTTTCAGTAATCTGTGGCAAAGCAAACGTAGGTTTGTTTTGGTGTTGTTTTTTTTGTACTCCAGTACTGAAACTAGTCATTAATTCAGGTCCTGGATTTGGATACCTGTTCAGACACAGGCTTTATACTTGTACAGGGCCTGCTTCTTAGTGATTCAGGAAGGATTACTAAGAGGCCAACCTAGCGCTTGCGCACAGCGCTTCAAGAAAAGGAGAATAAATTAGAGTATCAGCTCACTCTCTCTTCTCTGGGCACAGGAAAACTGCAAGGCTCATGAGATCAAGATCTGCTTTGAACCTTCTGAATCAGGCTCTCCAAGGGAGGGGTGACAGGTAAGAGGGAGCAGAGCCGGAAAGCCAAGCACATGGTGTGAACCAAATTACAAGGTGGTAAAGTGCAAGCACTTGCTATCAGCACATCGAATTACAAATACCAGATTAGACATCTAGAGACATCCCATGACCAACATAATAGATGAGGGAAGAAAAAACAAACCCAACCCAAAATTTAAAAAATCAGACTTAGCCTTCTCTCATGCCCAAATGATTTCATCTCTTCTTTTGCATCAAATGCGGACAACAATCACAAACGTCAGAACAGGTGAGAAGCCTGTCCCAGGTGAGGGACTTTTAACACCACATACAGACACAAATGCAGGGCAAACACACGCAAGCAAAACTGCATCTATAGACAGGTCTTACTAAAAATGGGGCAAGACCAAGACAAACTCATCAATTTCCAGGTGTGCAAGGGCTCCTGCAATACAACTTCCGTCTCTTTACACATCTGGAGATTTTTTTTATGCATGGATGTGTAAATTAGGTTTTCTTTTCTTAACTCTTGATATGTACAACAGTGATAGCTCTTTAAGTCAAATCGATTGCTTCATCATGTACTTTTTGTGCCTGACTAAATCTGTGGTTGTACACTGTAAATACTTTTTCATGTCCAAGTTAAATGTAATATGAGTATTTATCAGAATACAGGTGAACTGTACAGTGTATACATTAGTTTTATCCACTTGCAATTGTAAAATAGTAAAATCATTGCAAATGTCATAGTTTTCAAATTAATAATCTATATCGTCTAGTGTGGTTTTTCTGCCAGTACGACTAACAAGGTATGTGTCAGCAACTAAGCATGGAGCACATGGACTAAAACTAAAGCTCATCAAAATCAGCAAACATTGCCAGAGCTCAACCGGGACTGTGCATTCAACATCAGTCGACTCATTTTCAGGACTTCAGAAAGAAAACATTCTTTCTAAAGTCCAAAGAATTCATAATTCTCCTGATCAGCTTGAAACATAACAGGCTCAGCTTTCTTCTAACTAAACTAGGAAATCCCCCCTCGATAAATCCAAAATGGCTGTGTTTTTATACAAGGTGTACAGAACACCTCCTTTACAGTGTATTTAAGGATCCCTTCGGCTCCAAAGGACTCTAGACAGACAGCAGGCAGGAAGATGCTCAAGCAGTTTAACTCCTGTACCAAAACACGGGCTCCCTGGAAATGCGGGTCTTCAGAAACTATGTCGCACCTCTTACTAACACTGCAAACCTTGATGTGGCGCTTGAATCCATCAGCAAAAAACATCATCCTCCTTCCCTCTTCATTAGCTTGCTCCTGAACACAGTTCAGTTTTGTGGCTTCTTCTAAGTCAAGGTAAACGGGATCTTAATTCTAGGAGCTGCAACAGGCACGTGACTCATCTCTTTGAAATGTTCCAGCTCCATTTGGGAAGTGCTGTATGACACAATGATGCACAGCCAAGTGTCCCTGTCCCACAGCCCCTGCGATGGCCACCATTGGCTGGGGTCACATCACTGCCTATTTGAGGGTCCTAGTTCTCCAAGTACAATTTGCCTTGTACTTGGGGTAAAGGGATTTTAGCCACACTGAAAGTATCAGCTTGATAAACTACAGAAGAGGAAAGAAAAATAGGAAAGAGAAAGGGACCTCATTCATTGTGCTCAGCAAAACTTCTGGACTCACAAACAGGTATTCTCTCCCAGGAACGCAAACCTTTCTCCCTATTTTTTTAAAAAGCTGCTACTATTGCTTTCATGGCAAAGAGGATCCCCTTAAAAACCACTGACTTCAATATCTTATTTGTCAGACAAATAAAAGATAACTTTAGTATAGAATGACAAAACACAAGAACAGTTTGTGATGAAGGTTTAAAATGGGCCATATTGCCTAATATTTCTCTTCACAGCTGGTAAAGCACTAAGCCTTCATCAGATAAAGATCTCAGAAAGCCAACTACTGACAATTAATGCTGAAAATATGACCCAATAAGCCATTTCAGCCCAGGTTTTGTGCCCATTTTGCAGCTGCTGACAACCTTATAAAGCACTTCAAGCTGAACAAGGATGTCTCTTGGTAGGAGGTATTGATGTCTTCTGCTCAGTGCAGACGGAGAACCATGAAATCAGACTTTGGCAAGCAGTGGGAGGAACTAATGGAGTTTCAAAATAATTTTATTTAAATACCTACTTGAATCTTTGCATCTGTTTCTGCAATATGTGGTATTAAATATTTCAGAGCTCTCTAAGAACTGGATGTTCACTTCTAAGTTTTGTGCAGATACAGAAATTGGTTGTAGTTAACTTTGAATTCACAATTTCGCTAAATTTCCACAGAACTCCTAGAAAGAGCAACACTTAGTAATGAGATTTACACCCTCTAAACTTATCAATGCATACTAACAGAATGTAAGAGTATCTACATAGTTAATGAATTTACAAGATATGCCTCAAGTAAACAGGTGGAAAAGTTAAACGACTTGCTACCATGGAGCCTTACAAAGAAAAAACTAACACAGATTACTGAAAACTCAAAGCCACAAGATTTGCTTTTATTGACTAGAATTGTACACAGCCAGTGAAGAGTTAATAAACAAACGCTACTCCTGGATCAATAATATCACTGATATGAGGCATCTTGCATAAGGCTTTCTGGTTAATTAGGTGGTGATTAGTAAGTTTCTACCCAGCTGCAAGACCTAATCACAGAGACCGGGGCTTGAGCCATATTAACCCCCAACAACACAGAAAGCTAACAGCCTGTTCCCATCCTTACACCCAGGCCAAGGGCTAAAGCACCTCAGTGTTTGTGCTGGCATGTACAAATTACAAAATGGTGTGTGATTATAAAAGCTGCAATAACCTAATGGTATAAGGTACCATTTGGATCAGAAGCACTTTAAGTTAATGCATTATTTAACATTTACCTTCTAATTTAAGCTCCTAGACTTCAAAGTCACTGCATAGAACTGGAGTTCCCCTCCTCTGCACATACCCACTGGGATAAAGTTAGTTTTGACTATATTTGCCTTTTTTAGATTTCGCTCAAAGGATGCTCTGTATTGGACTTGCTCTCCTTGTTACTGTTTGCAGCTTCTTGCCCCAGTTTTAATCACCGTTAAGAAAAACAGCCCTTCCTTTCCCCACACCCCTTTCCAGAAGCATTTGAAAGGTTTCTACTAGCACTTAGTAACGAGAGAGAGAGGAAAGTCAGTCCCTACATGCTGCACCCCAGCCCTGATGAGAAGTGTGACCGAACTGAGGATGGTTTTAGAGCCGGTGAAGGGCACAGTCCCAACACCCTGAACCCCAGTGCGGAGACCATGCAGGCTGCGAGGATGCAGCTCAAAACTCAAGTACTACCAAAAGACAACCCCCAGCCGAGTTGTCATTAGCCAGTAGATGGCTCCATGAACTGGGTTAGAGAGTGAACTTGTGTATGCATGGGCAGATCATCCTCCAGGAGGCTACGGACATCAAGGGCACTTTCCAAGGGCGTTCTCCTGATGACTGCTGCATCAAATCAACTTTCCCACAGTAACGACGAAAGCAGTCTGGCTGCTGCCTGCCAAATTGCTACAAGATCAGATTTGCACACATGGTTAAAATGATGCCCATTTGGAAAAGGACTTCTCAATATTTATAACCTGGTGCGGAGAGACTTGAAAAGTTTCTGCTGAGCTTGTCTATTCCAGCTATTCATGTGGTGATCCAAAACCTCACTTTACAGTAATTTGTTAGTACTGATTAAGCTCCACTTCCACAGAATGGAACTTCAAAGACTTCCATCCAAAGGACACGGAAAACTGCACTAAATCCCATTAAAGCAAAGGAGATCTTGGTGCAAAAGAAAATTCTAGCTTGGCGATGTAAGATCAAGTCAGCAGTTTACTGGTCTTGAATGGAAACAGCTGGCTGACTTTCTTCTTCCTCATGAGAAACCAACTGTTCATCCCTCTCGGCGCACCCGTACTGTCAGCGGAGCCCGATCCTGCCCAGCTACAGGCTCAGTGTCCCCCTGGTCCACGCTTACACGCCTGGTGCTGCATTCCCGCGGAGGCCAAACATACGAACCGCGCAACATCCCTCTGGTTCAGCAGAAACCACAATCAAGGCAAAATGCCCAGTCTGCGTAAAGGATTAAGTTTACCAATAAAGCTGCAACCTAAAAACTGCATAGTGATGAAATGGACATTTTCCAAGTAGGCTTCTTGTTTCATTTCTCAATACTGCTGGCACGAACATCATCACAGCATCTGATATCAGTCTAACTGATAGAGAATATACTCACACACACCCCCGCCCCAAAAAAACCCATTTCTTTTAGTCTTAACACTATGTTTTCCCCAATAACAACTTGGAAAGGCAAGCAGCTGTGTTTGAAATTGCCTTCATTTCCTTTAAACAAAATTTCACTTGTCAGATTTCGGTTTTATTGGGTATCTATGTATTAAATTGATTATTTCTGGTTGTCTCACAGTTAAAGATTTTTGAACTACTGAACTTCCCCCTCTCACAATTTCTTCGTATTAAAACATTAAAGAAAAAAAAGAGGAACAACAACAACAACAAAAGACCTCACAAAAAGCATCTTCTCATCTCTCAGCAACTCTCTTGGTGGTTTAGTTCTGACCATTTGGTGACCTGGCTTTCCTTGAAGTGTCAACAAAGAGCCCACACTGAGACACTGAGTTGCCGAGTGTTAATCCCAGTATTTGAAAACATGAGTTGCCTTGGCCACTGCAGTTGCAAGGCAGGATGCATTTGCCTGATCCTACAGTCTGTAGATCACAACTTAAGACTTCGTTCCTACCTTACAATGAGCTTAAAGTGTGTAATAAGCACACGACATGATGGGTTACTACTGCTTAGCTGACGTAGGCTAAGTTGTTAGCTCAGTAATATATCCGAGGTCTTACATTCACTAAAATGGTTTGGATACAATGAATTTAATAGCTCTCCTCTCAGCTCAAAAGTGAAAGGTAACTTCAGAACACGCTGCTTAATTTCTAAAGGAGCTTCATGTCCACAGTCATTTACAGCTGCACCTCCTCTGGACAGCAATATGCTCTTCTTTTCTTTCTTTCTGTTTGCTTCAGAATGCTCTTCTGCCATGAAAGCAGATGAAAGCCACAGCATAACTGAAAATTTGAAGCTGTATTTGGAACTTGCACAACTTCTACAAAAATCCTAAACCCAGAAAAGCCAACGAAACTCACTGTCAGCAGCACATAAAATTCAGCAAGCCCATCTATCAGATTTGCGTAATATGATTTATGAAGTAAACTCAAGTTACATAGTTAGAACTAACAATGTCACAACAGACTGGGTGTGGAGGAAAGCAGATTCCCCACAAGCCATAAATAAACTGTGAATACATTCTAGAGAAGGCTCCTTTATTCCAGAATACAAAACCGAGACGTGAACACAAACTATGAACAGGGCCACTGATTACACAGACGAATTCAGACAAAAGAAAATGATGTTGCTTTTGCAGGTTTCAGAGCGAGTATTGACCAAAATAAGGATTCCGTTTCTGTACGCGCTCTGGGCTCGCGATGTGCGAGAGGCTGCCGAAGCCAGTGGCTGGCACACAATGATCCCTATTTATTCCTTTCTTTAAAGAACAAAATAGTAATTTGAGCAACTTCATTGATTGATCAATCCAAAAGTCACAAGCTCTGATAATCTTTGCCCACGGTGATCCTACCCAGAAGCTTAGGAAGTTACACCACACCAGAGCGTACGTGGGCAGAGCACCGTGCAATGACCCAACACTCTCAAGATGTGTTCAAGCCCAGCTCACAGACAGAAAGCAGGAAATTCTGTCCCTTCCACAGACTATAGAGGTAGTTGGCTATCACAGAAAGTAGCATTTGTGTTTGAGTGTTTCCAGGTTATATTTTTCTTCTCCATCAGTATTCCCCAAATTTGCACCCCCTTCCTTTCCAAGTAAACACTAGTCTACAGGTTACAGCGTATGTGACCTTAAATCCAAACTGATGCATTATTGATGGAGAAGAAATAGCTAAATTGATGTTGTTTTTGAAATTGAGTTCTTGATAAAGCAGGAAGCATTTGCTTTTGCATTTCTCTTTATTTGATTAAAAATCTTTTAATACTACGGACTGCTCAGGAAGATGCCACTGTCTTTAACCTCTTCTCATGAGTTTGTCTCCCACATTACGTTGCTTTATGCATTTGTACACCTTTCGAATGTGTTGTTTCTACATCTGTCCTTTTAGACAACTGTCTTCTCCCAGAAGATCTCTTAACTAGTGTTAGTCTTGATAGCACCTCTACCTGCACTCTTACAGCCCAAAATCACAGGAAATATCCCTTCAACCTACTGCATCACCTCCTCACTGAGAGGCTTCATACCCAGCTCGGTTTTGCTCCTTCTGAAAGCTTGACCTGCACCCTGCTGCCCCCCCAAACCCCTGCACTTCTTCTGTCCATTCGCCAGCCCCCAGCTCTGAACACGGCGCGTGCTGACAGCCGTCCACTGGAAAGACGGGTCCAGCACCCCGTGCGCTCCCAATGCCCAGCCCTGAGCCCCAGAACACTCTTCTGCTTCCCAACACTCCAGACACTCCACTTTGGGCTAATTTCAGTTCTTTTCTCTCAAATTTCAGCCCCCTGTTGTGAAGGCATGCTTATTAGGGCTTTTCTGTCTCTGGAACTTCCATTTCCCCTGCTGCCCTCTCCTTGTTTTAAGACTATTACAGTGTTTGTTTGTTTGGGTTTTTTTTTTTTTAAGATTTCATTTTCATTTAGCTTATGATCATGTCTGAAGACGCTTCACAGTGCGGGGAAATGTGACTAGCAATTAAATTGTTCAGGATATGACCCCAGTTCTGCAAAAAAGTGAACCACTGTTTGCCCTGGCTATTTTAACAGCTATCTTCTCTGGGTTAATGATAACAACGAAGCTTGCAATTGATAATATCCTGCTAATTTAATAGCTTGGTTAATGTGAGGAAGCTGCAGCATCCTGAATAGCAATGACAAATCATCCTGAACAATAAGTCACTGTCCTGGGTCGATACTTCTTGGTGGCCTTCGTGAAAGTAGAATGTCAAAGCAGTATTTGAAAAAAAAAAAAAAAAGAGAAACCCACAAAAAAAACAAACAACCCAGAAAAACTCAAACACCCACTATTCTGTTTTACAATAAAAGAAACTCCCACAACTCCAAATTGTTTTCAACAACAAACACATAATTCTTCCTTGCAGATGACCTACAAAAAAGTTTTTTAAACATGTAGCCCTGTGCTATTTTTTCCATTGACAGCTTATAAAAGAACACACATAACATGTCCTTTCCGCTACAAAAACTCTTCCCTTTAACCCACATTTCCTTAAACTGTAGGAATATGAATAGCAGAAAATCTGATCTTTCCTGGCTTTGTTGGAGAGGTACTGAAGACCCAGATACCTGCAGCTAAACTGACAACACAAGAAAACTGAATTTTTAAAACCCAAAGTATTAGTCATTGAAACAGAAGCTGAAAACAGATTGACTAAAAATATTTTCTCCTTTTAAATAGATCGGTCGTCACTTATCCTTTGTATGAGTTCTCAGGCATCTTAGCCTAACTTTGATAACGTCTCATATAAAAACATAAACCCCCTTCCATGTAAGCTGCAAAAAAAGCAAAACCCATACAAGCCAAGATTTTCTCTCTACTCTCAGCTCACCTCTCAGTGGCTCTACAGGCTGGTCTGGCGCTTAGCAGAGCTCCACAAAAGAAAAAAGCTCCCCAAATAAAACGAAAATAGTTTGAATGCTT
Source organism: Stercorarius parasiticus (assembly GCA_013396915.1). Taxonomy (NCBI): domain Eukaryota; kingdom Metazoa; phylum Chordata; class Aves; order Charadriiformes; family Stercorariidae; genus Stercorarius; species Stercorarius parasiticus. The sequence continues at coordinate 355,371 of VWZL01005345.1, read as the reverse complement.
TTAGTATTTTCACTTTTCTTTGTCCCAACAATGCAGCTCTGTCTTCCGGGAATGAGCGTACGCGGGCCGAACACTGTGCCATTCTCCCGCTGCCGTCCCTGCGGAGCACCATCGACTCGTAGCCGCAGCCCACAGGGACCCGCCGGACTTCGGTGGGGGGGTCCCCGTCCCACCGACCAGTGGACCCCAAAGCACCCGCATTCACACGAGAAGGCAGACAGGTAGCCAGGCACCGCACCACAGCGTGAACATGGAGATAAAAATCAGTGCTAATGCTGCCAGCAGTCCCAGGATTGATGAAATTTCCTCTAGATTACAGGAAGGGAACCGCTATGGGGTTCACCACTGTTTTCTTAATGAAGGACCCAATTTTAAAGTCAACCAAAATATATCTAGTGAGACTAGGATATGCAGGCAGACTTTCAAAAAAGTGCATTTCTGTCTTGAAGAACAGGGAGTTTCCTACAATTGCCTTACTGTCCTGATGAAACACAATCATTAAATGCTAAAGAGATTCTAAACATTACTAAAAGCTGATCTTCGCCACGTTTCCTCTTCTGACAAATTCTCTACATTCTGTGCTGTTTAGGACAAATTCCATAACACTTCATGGAGGACTACCACGAGGAAGCCTGACCTCAAAACTCCCTGGAAGGAATCATGATAACTGGAGAAGCTCTAACCACAGCCCAAAAGACATGGACTTCTGGTATTGGAAATCCTTTCTAATCACTAAACCATTCAAACCACAGATTCTTTGCGTTCACGAGGAATGTCCCAACACAAAATCTTCACCCCCAGAGCAAGAACAGATCAAACACCTAAAAGATAAGCGGCACCTCAGCAGTGCAAGCAGTTTTCGTTGTTTTCCTTCTTTTAAGAGTGAGTCCAAGCTGGGCCACAAATGTTGCTTGCCACAGAGCAACAGCAGAGGAGAGAAATCTAATCCAGCCTCATGAGACGGCGGGTAGAGGATACTCGATTTCACCCCTTCGCCATCGCAATAGGCAGCAGCTCACAGGTGGCCTGTTAAAAAGCCAGCAAAAACACTGAGCCTGGGCATTCAAGGGTAACCCAGGTCTCTGCCCAGCAAAGCAGCCACATGCACAACCCCAGCACCGCCGACACCCCAGAAAGGAGAAAGTCACAGACGTACAGTTTCGGCAGCAGGCGGCGAGCCCTCCATGCCGGCTGGGCAGCCAGGGACACATGCAGCCGAGCCCCTGCCGCCGGCCGAACATGCCGTACCCAGAGTCACGTTAGCGGGGACCAGCTCCAGCCCTGCCAGGCTGAATCTGCCTTGACAAAGCAGGACCTTGTAATACGAGGCAGGAGCACCCTGGGTGTCTTGGCAGGAGCCCTGAATGCATGTTTGAGAAAGCAACTGCAGCTCTGAGCAAGCCAGGCACGAATGCGCTGCAGAAGAGCTACAGAGTCTGCTAAAAATACTCCACCGCTGACCCCATCAGGAGCACGTCTGAAGTGAGAGCATTGTTTGCTGGAGAATAATAAAACCAAAAAGCAAAATACATCTGTTGGCAATGGTCTAGGAAGTTTATTTTAAAAAACAAACAAACAAAACCCTAACACAATCTGGAACAGAAAAACATCTCACATTTTCTCCCAGCAGGAAGACTGCCGGGTGAACGACATGCTTTACCCTTCTCCTAGAGCTCCAGGCAAGGTGTAACCTCAAAATCTCTTCCCCTGTAACCTGCCCTGGGAGGTTGCTCAGACTCCGATGACAAGTTAACTGCAGACAAGCTCCAGACCTGCCCCATGGAAGCCTTGGGCACTGCAGTGTCCCAGGTGAGGCACATGGAACACCTCCAAGCCAGCCTGTGCCCCCTGCGGTGCCCGGCTACAGTGAGGGTGCCCCGAGGAAAGCAGAAGGAGCCACCGCAGTGGAACCATGGCTGACAGACACCAGGATGCTTCTGGTCTGTCCCTCCCTGGTGGGACGGACAGCGAGTTTCTTCTGGGAATCAGCAGCCTTCCTCCTGCCCTCCTCCACAAACCCACACAGCACAATGGGCAGGACCAACCTCACGCAGCTCCCACCTGAAAAGAGAAACCCACAAAATTATTTTGAGAAGTGGGTTCTGTTTTACACCTTGGCCAAGCATAGCAAGCATGCCCTGTATGATCCAGGAAACTGCTGGGTGGTGAGACAATTTATTCTTCTGGGGAAGGAAAAGCGAGAGAAGTTCCTTCATAGCTTACTGCTCTGCAGTCAGGCAACCGTTCACCACCTATTCATAACAGATTCATCCTTAAAGCAAAGTTGTTCTTAAAAGATTAATTTATTCACCAGACATGTTTTCACATGGATTGTGTTCTGCTAATTGCAAATCAGCCTGGTTGTCTGTACCGTTTTCATTCAAGGAAAGCAGAGGTGGATGCTAAGTCTAAGAGACACCACACTGTGTATTTCCCTCAGTTTTTCAGGTCACAGACATGGATAATCTACATTAGTACATTCTCTGGATTTGTAATCGCTCTCTGATCAGTAGCTGTCTGACAAGTTTAAGATGACTCTGGTTCAGGCTCTGCTAGGAGCGGCCCGGAGGGCAGCCGGCCCACCAGGACTCAGCCCCGCTCCACAGCCCGGCCAGCAAAGGCCCCGCTCACACACGGGAAAGTGAAAAAGGTGCAGAGACTGAAGAAATATTTAGAAAAACTGATAACAACAACAACAGATGGGCTTAAAAACGATGAGTGGTGTGCTCCTCCTGCCGCTGCCTCCACTGTCAGAACACAAGCTTGGTTTCCTGGCTTAACTGCTTGGGTTTGCAGTTTTGGGAAATAAACGCATTTCAAGTTTATCCAGTGAGCGCACCTTTTGCTCTCATAGCAGACCCCGCCAACCGATCAGTAACTACGACCAGTTTTTACAGGGAACCTTGTCCCGTCTCTTGCTTAGCAAGTGTATGGGTGGTTTTAGGACTGGCCTGCTCTAAATCTGTACTGAAAGTGTGAACCTTTGCAGAAGCCACCATAGCAGAGGGATTGTTGATAATCCTATAATGCTCCAGAATTATCACATTATTCCTTTCCCTCACAGTGGTTTAAGCTTTTATACTGCTCAGTATACAGAAAGTGAGTCCTTTTGTGTGCCCAGCTCTTTCTGTTGGGTTTTTGTTGTTTTTTTTTTTTTTTTTTTTAAAG
>VWZL01005345.1:336884-352153 GCA_013396915.1 Stercorarius parasiticus | reverse complement strand
TTTTTTTTTTTTTTTAAAGAAAAGTTAGAAAATTTCAGATGTCTCAGTCGGAGTCAACTTAAAGCATGTTCTAAAAAATTCGCAACAATTAATTAAAGAAGCTTTGGTCTAACTCAGGTTGGCACATTTCTAGGTCTTACTGTAATAATGCATCCATTCCACTACACACTAATTCATTCTTACTCTCAATTTACCGTACAGGCTCTGCCCAGTCTTTGGCATCAATAACTGCCCAGAGGGACAATGAGGTCCCACCTGGGTCACATCGAGCCCACAAGGGTACGGTCACCTCCCCAAGCTGCTGGTGAGCCTCAATTGCACCGAGCCGGGCCGGGCCACCACCAGCCTGGGGGGCAGCAGCCACTGCCACCGTCCCCATGCCCTCCCCAGCCCCAGCAGGAGCAGAACACAACACACCAGCCTGAACTGCCGCTACGGTAAAACTTGTCACTATGGGAATTAGCTCATAGAGAAATTCCTAAGCTGCCATTACTTTTAATCAGTAGCTTGGAAACCCAAGTGGCAAAGGCAGGGTCTTCCTCAGAGGAGGGTGCACACAGCCCCGGGCAGCCCCTGCTGCACCGGCTCCAGGCCCACAATGCCGCCCCCCTCACTGTCCCTCCGGTGCTGCTGCCCCCAAGAACCCAACACGGCACAGCGCTGCCCGTCAGCACAGTTTACTTGGACGAATGTCTGGCAGTCACAAGAGGACAGCTGGAGGTACATAGTGAATCCCACCAAGAGCTCTCTCCATCTTCCAGCACTGCTGCCCCAGCTCCATCCCATCCTGTGCCGGGGTCCAGGCACAGCGCTGCAGCAACGGGCCCTGCCTTCCCACCACACTGATCCATACACACTCCTGGCCTCAAAGGCAACAACAAAACTTTTCTCAAAGCACCTAGTTGTTTTCTGCTTCCTGACTGGAGGTTTTCCACACATTTTTAATGAAAACCGTCATTGATTAGCTGGAGACAGCTCAGCTTTGTTGTACGACAACAAAGAATATACAGAGAAGATCACACACAAACCTCACCCAGGAGACAGTCAAAAGTAGTGCATGAAAATACCCACTCAGAAGCAACTCTGCTGAATAATTGCAGAAGAGTGTCTCGTGTTGTTAAAAATAGAACCAATTTCTGCATTGGCAGATGGGGTTTCAGTCAAAATATCCACTGAGCCACTTGAATAATTAAGTGTTGCTTCTCCGTGGCATAACAAAGTATCTAATGCAATTTACTGCCCTTTCTATAAAATGTGATATAAATACTGTTTGCTAACTTTTCAGCAATGAAATTAATAGAAATAAGGCTTATAGTACTGTGCAGCAAGCCGCTAGCCGAAATACTACCATGGCTGCCAAGACATCAGCACCACTCTCTAGACACAAGCTATTTAATCTTTCAGGTAATTACCTCCGGTAACAGAGCGGTCATTTAATCTAGAAATCAGGTTTACTCATAAGGAAGCCGAAGAAACTCAAGACTGGTAATCCTCAGTAACCTAGAACACGTGGTGAGACAGAGTTACAGGGAGTAGCTGATGCTCAGTCAGATCTTTTTTTTTTTTTTAAAGTAGACACACAGTTTAAAGAGGGCTACATGTAAAATGCATCCTCACAGTAACATACACCCTCCACATTGCACAAATTGCTTGTATTTCAGAGAATCAAGTCGATGGAGCAAAATACAGAGAGGATGGTCCTTGAAATTTATGTTTTGCTAATTCTAAGTGTCAAGATTCATCAAAAAATGGGTTCAAGCATGCATTTGGTTACATTAAAAATCAATGTGCCCATTATTATTTCTCCCCTTCCAACTATGTTTCTTGCTTTGTTTTTAAACAGGATACGTCCAACCACCATTAACTTTCAGCAGAGATAGAGAGGGGGAAACGGAGCGAGACACACCGCAGAGCAGGAAGAACACCACTGACCTTACCTAACAGTAAAACACATTAATCCTGCAAGGCATTTTCTTGAAGCTATAATAGTCAGTGTAGCTGTCAATGCATAGGTGGGTGCCCTGGCCTCATTCTTCCCTGCTAAAAAAAACCCCTTCCTTTAATGCTATTTATAGGTTAAAAAGAAGAAAAGAGAAAGTCCCCTATCTGAATGTCGCTGTACTCCCCCAGCGCAGAGAGGGATCGCGGGCGACCCATCTAAGACCTTCTCTGTTTCAAAGGTGTGGGCCGCTTCAGCTGGCTGCGTTAATGTAAAGAGCAGCGCTAAAGTGGATTTGCCTGTTTGTGGGTTACAACAGACAGTCATTCAGCTGTCACGTAGCATAAATATTCCCTTCAAAGAGAAGACTGCTTTAGAAGTTACTGGCAAAGAAGGTATAGACAAAGAACACTGGAGAATACGTGTTTAACAGTCAAGGTACTGCTGCACAAAAGCAGTTTAACACAAAATGTCAGGTAATTCTTTTTCTTTACCCTTGGAAATAGGAAGGGGGGTAGATACTTGTCTAAATGTTATGAATACAAAGCCTTGCTAAGACTATGTCTGAGCCAGAGTTACCTTAGCTCAGAGCCTGCAATCCCAGGAGCGTGTGCCCACAGGTGCAGTCCACACAGATTCCATCCGGACGCTGCCTGGAGAAAGGGGGTGGCAGCAGGGGAACACGCATCTCCCACAGCGTGGCCCCTTGGCCCCAGAGGTAGAAACCCAAAGCACAACAATTCACAGCCGTCTGCTCAAGGTCAGTAAGATGGAGAGGTACAAAACCTGTGAGCTGCAGTTCCACGGTTCACAGTTTCAACGGAATCTGTGATTGCCCAAAGATCCTAATCACTGACCTCCTGCAACATCCCTGTGGCAGCTCCAGTTTGTTCAGGAGAGTTTAACAGGTTAATTTCTGTTGGCAGACATCATACTTGACTACATCATGTCTGTCCACATCATATTTCTGCTAGACACCTACTGACTTCTTTATCAAGCCATTTCTTTGCTTTACCTCCTCTTCTGCAATGGCGCCCGATTTCAGTGCTGGCTGTAACATCTGTTATCCCCGGTCCCCTGGGGAGGCCGGGGTGGGCTCTTCTACAGGGCTTCTGATCACTACAAATACCCACAGAACTCCCTACTGAAATTAAGATTTCCGAAAGTATCACCAGGAAAAACTAAGGGAAAAGCCTCTGTCAGCTTCTAAATCAAAACAGCAGAGAAATATACACACAGGAAATTACCAGGCAGAGAGAGTATTAGCCACTCTGCATCTTCATTAGATGCATCCGATTAAACATGCTTAATGTATTTAATTTTCCATTTCCATGTAAACCAAATCAGCTTATGGTGCTGGACAACCTCTCTGGTTTCCAATACCTTTTCATACCTTTTTTGTACAAGTCTAAGCAGTGCCCAGGTTGCAACAGGCTTCTAGTCCCTGTGAACTGGGGGTTTTGAGTTAAGGGACCTGACAGGTAAAAACATTTGTGTCTTTTCAGCAATTGCTTGAACGGTGAGAGATCCAGTCAGGATGTCTAATACAGCACAGAATGAGAGTCTCAATACAATAATACTTCCTAAGGATTATAAACTGTCAAAACGTATAGGAAGTTTTCTTTCTAGCATTAAAAGAAGAGTTTAAAAAGTGTTTAAATTATTTCTTAAGGAAACGGCATGGATCTGAAGGATCACTGTATTCTACATACCTGTGTAAGACAACAATCTAACAAGAAATTGTATCTCACAGTAAGAAACTGGGTTAAAGCTTCTAATGCTGAGGAGAGCAGCATTTCATTTTCCTCCTGTTTGATTGCAGTGGAGCACTCAATAATTCATAGTTTGCTGGGATCAAGCTCCAGCACAGGTGCTGCACAGCCAAACCTGAGGGCAGCTTCCCGCAACGAGCCTGATGAGCGTAGGGGAAACGGGCATAAACGATGTGCAACGCCTGCTTCCACAGGGCTTTTTTAGTTGATGACGATGCTAAATTGCAAAAGGATCCCTGCTTTCCATGAGGACTCCAACAGTTTCAGAGAAAGCAGGGTGGGAGGAAGAGACAGGGGTGTTCAGAGGAAAAGCGACTGACTGAGCTATGAAAGCCCAGCTGTGTGACAGACCCACGCTCCTCTTAGCGGGTCACTCATTAAGCAGAGCACCCCAAAAGTCTGCTATAACCAGGCCTGTAGCAAGTTCTTGAACAGCAATTGCTTCAAGAACAGAGGCTTTTTGTTCCTCTCCTTTGTGGCAGTCAGGTGGCTCTGGAAAGAGCCTTACTCACGGAGAAGGGGCAAAAGCACCTTCCATTCTCCCTCAGGAGTGTCAGCAGAACTGGAAGACACTGTGCCATGCCAATCTCACTCAAAAAACTAACTACCAAAGTAGTAGTCAGCAGCGGGTTTCCTGTGTTCCCCAAACCAGAATACAACCACCATAAAAAGGTTAGAAACACTGTTTTCTAGTCCTGAACAACACAGGATACCAGTCAGTTGTTAATAGTCCTCAATAGTTCAAGACAACACGCTATTGGGTTGCAAAGAGATTACAGAACACTCTGTATTTAACACAGTAACTTCCCCTCTGGGGAGCCAGTTCCCTAAGCATCCCAGATACAAGCAAGAGTAGCGAAACTCATTCCCCACCACCAAGTACACTTATCACACTTGAATCCATTTCACAAAAGTAAAGAAACAAAAGAGTAGAGCCACCTGCTGATACACTGAGGCTCAGTTAATGAGCAGCTCGCTGGACCACCAGAAGGTGCTAATGGCAGCACCTCAGTGAGAAGCAGCAGTCCCCCGGGCGCGGAGGGGACTGAAGCTCCGGGCGGTGGGCAGCCTGCAGGAGTTGGAAGCGTCTCCCTGAGCAGCCCCGAGCCCCTCTGCACAGGACGAGACACACGGCCTGGCACAGCTCCCACCCAGCGTGGGCTAATGGTCAAGCAGCAACAGCAGCCAATTAATTCGCAGACAAAGCATGATACCAAATCACTTCTATTCATCACTTGATCTCCAAGGCACAATGCACACCACTGTTATTTCTTTATTAAATGCTTATATAAAGAAGTGTACATTTAAAAATCAGTTTGATCTTTTTTTAGCATTTCCTGAAACAGATGGTTTTATACCCCTCCTCTGAACCTGGCTATTGTAGAGCTACTATTACTGAGCCTGAAACCCAACTGCCTTTAATTTGCGGAGGCTGTTATATGGCAATTTTAACCTATATGTTCATTCTCTCCCTTGAAGACTGGGTCCGTCATGCCTTGGCTCGGATGATGTCCGCACACTGAACTGTCAGGACCTTGGCACCACTCACCAGACACAAGAGAGCACTGCTGCTCTGCAGCAAGGGACAATTTCAATCGAATTCACTCTGAATACTGCTCCCTGACTCTGGATATCTGAACTTGTGATTTGGCTTTTAAAGAGGCATTTGCTAACGACACCAACAGCCTCCTTTTTGATTTCAAGGATGTGAAAGATCAGACATGGAAGGGCTGCCTTGTTAACTGAAAGCAACACTGCAGTTGTAACTGTTCAGAAAAGAAATTAACAGCTAGAAAGAACTGTTTGCGTTAATGATCCTGTACCCACTGCCCCAGGGACGGAGTCCCTGCGGGGTCTGCAGTCCCCGTGGAAGCCCAGGGGCTGGTTGCCTGCACGGACGCGGGATGGCCATGCTCACAGCTTGCACCCCGGGCCACCGAACCCCTGCTCGCCAGGGCCACACCAGATCATGCATGGCTCGCATAGATGGAGTACATGGGGGTTTCACCTTGTCTGAGGGACTGTAGTATTTTTCAAAAGCAACGTTTAGTAACAGAAATACGTTAATGGTCTTCCTGGAGATCCCACTTTTAGGCAGTGTCAAGATAACTTTATAGGGGCTCTCACCAATGCTCTGCAGTGATGCCGGCTGGCGAGAGACCAGCTCTTTTCAACTTTCTGCCTGGCAAACGAGTACCACTATGGTTCCTACCTGCAGCAAGTTATCTGCACCAGACCGTTGAGCTGTGCTCCGCAAGTGCTCCATCTCTGCATATAGCAAACCGCCGGCATGTACCTTTTATGGAAAAAAATAATGTGTATGGAAAGAAGTTCACCCTCCATTAATATGTGAAAAATGCGTCTTCTTGCAGGGATTCCATTCCGTACAGTATCTGGATTTAAGAGAAATGTGTGGAATTCCTGTAGATAACTCTTACATTCAGTATTGCAAGTTATCACACGGTTTTTTCAAACTCCATACTAACCTAATCTTGGTAAATAACGCCTAGGGTTTTCTCTTAATGAATGCCAGAGCTTTAATTAGACTGCCTAGAGGCTGTGTGTGGTTGCAACATACTGTGATAGTTTGATTTAAGTGTATGACACAGGTCAAACTGCCAATCTAAACAACAGGCTCCCTCTGAAATCTGCCAAGATACCACAGACCCAAAACCGATTAAGAAACCTTGGAATTCCTTCCACACTTGGTTTCACACCGAGCCTTGGCTATCCATGGTGCAACCCTGGAGTGCAATCATTGTCTTTTTGAGCAAGTTGTTAGCCAGTGTTGTAACTGCAGGATCACCTTGGCTGTGAGCAGCTCTCCACTGGTGGTCACACACCCCGCACCGCTGACATCAGTGCTCCACAGCCAAAACCTCCCACCCAGCTACTGGGGAGCTGCCGGTTTGCTAACGACTCTTGGTGCTCACCAACGGGTTTCTGTTTACAGTCCAGGCTCTGAAGCTTGCATGGAGAGCACTAATCCACCAGGCTAATATTTATATATCCACTTATGGAAAATACCAGAAAAGCAAAGTTTAAGTTTAACAGTTTGATGCATTTCTTGAGGGTCAAGAAAGCATTCCAAGCTTCAACATTTCAGGCCCAGCAACAAAACACAGTTACAACGGTCTCTCAAATGTGTACTGGTTACTATTAAAATGATAGAAGAAAATGCCTTGAATGATACTACAGAAGCAGGAGGCATTTTTTCATACAGCTTATTATTATTTTTTAATTCTTTAATTATGCGTAAAAGGTTCAAACAACTTTGGTAGTGGTTTTGGTGGTCAGATCTGGATGGCTTGATGACAGCTACATCAAAGGGAATGAAAAGCAGCGTTCAGCTGAGTAATGCGCCAGTTGCTCAAACTTATGATATATATAAAGAATATATATCTGCTGTTTGCAGATGGTGTCTGAGGTACATCTGATTAGCTACAGACATGACGGTATGAAATGGCAGGAGTAGCTGGAACACAGCCTCCTCTCTTGCAGCGTGAACACGCGTTCAAAAAGAGCTGTATCCCTTAGTACAGCTGGGATCGAGAGATTTTCAGCGCAGCATCAGCAACATTCTAGGCTGGGACATCTCCCTCACTCTAAAAGCAAGACAAAGGTGAAAGAATGTGCATAAAGACTTTCATTTGTCCAGTGAGAAATTCCTTCCTCCCTCCTGATTAGCTAAATTGTTTGGATAATCCACAACCTTTTCTACCTGCTCAGAGGACTGTCTAATTTTTTAAATGTCTCAGTTTGAGTGCTTAAAATCTCATATTTTATGCAACCATTTATTTCTGGCAGTCTATATACAAACGCAGTTCTCTCTTCAGCTCCATTATGGTACAAAAAGGATAATTTTACATAACGTATGGAGGCTACAGCATATCCCTGAACTTCTGTAGCTGGTATTAAACAGCATTTTAGGGGAAAAAAAAAAATCAAATTCTAAATTAAATGAACTCATATGTAACCCAGTGAAAAGACTGAAGGATGGAACAGATCAAGTTATCAGGGTATTGCCAATACATTACCTTAATTAAGAAACTATTTTATTCAGAACATTAATATTGAAAGCACCAAACAAATGCGAGAATAGCTCCGGATCTGACAAGTATTTAAATTTATAGCACTTTATCCTACCACTTAACAGCTATGACTAAGACATGATTTCCCTACTCAACTCCAGGACTCTGAGTCTCCACGCCTCTGAGATACACTATTATTGTAGAGATTAATGGCCCTGATCTCAAGATATGCCCAAGTCCTACTCAAATTAATGCGCTGTGCATAAAAAGCAGGGGATGCCTCTCCTCTCCTCTTTTTTTTTGGGTGGGTGGTGGGGGTTGTCTTTAGCATAAAGAGAAAGGGAACCTACATTTCACTGAAAGAATGAACACACACCAACTAAAAACTTATTTAAATGGAGAAGATTGTTAGTGACGTTCGTCCCGTTCCAAAGCAGCAGCCCAAAACACTGCAGACCTGTGGGCACCGTCTCAGCACTAATATTTCACATGCTTCGCAATCCAGCCTCCCCTGAACACCTCCTCATTTCCTCTGCTCCTATTGTCCCCTTGCCAATGCCATCAGGCTGAAATAATTTATTTCTGATGATAGAAATATTTCTTTCCCCGTAAGCTTTTGTTCACCACCAACAGGATCCTGGGTCCTTCCACAGCGATGGTGGAGGCAGTGGGTTTCAGCACACCCCCAAGGCGGACATGCTTGAGCAGACAAGAAAAGTGCCTGCACAAAGGCTATCCCGTGCTCATTTCTGCGCTCCTTCACACTTCATTTTCTTTGGGAGTAGCTAGCGATTCTAGTATTGAAACTTTTACTAGTCACAGATTTTCCAAACGTGACATCAGTGCTCATAGGCTTCTGAGAGTTAAGTATGATGACGATGTATGCAGATAACATGGAGAAAATATTTTTCTGCAGTTGAGTGTTTACCAACAGCACTCAAGAAAGAAACAACAAAAGATCCCCTTGTAGTAACACTTTACTGTTTGCATTCCTGTGATCTCGGACTCCATTCTTGCTAAGTGTGTGCCCTTTGAATGCCCTATCAAAAAAGTCAAACGATAGCACTTACAACGTGTTCCTGAAACATTTTATTACTTGTATTTCAAATCTAAATACTAGTCGATTTTTTAATGCATACTAAAATGTTCATAGTAATTCTTTGAAAGATTAGAACCTTGCTTCATTAGAACTTTGCAATTTTTTCTGTCTCTTTTAAGTAGTCTCAAAGCTCAGAACTGAAGTATATGCACCTGAATTTCAGAAGGGAATGTTTTCTAAGCTGAATTCCCAATTCAAATACCAGCTGATCTCAGTGGTACCCAAACTGCATCTTCGGCTAAAAGAAAACACCAAAAAACAACCAACACTTGCTCCTCTAGTTTTCCTATCAATGTCTATCAAAGTGACCTGGAACTTAGACCACGTTCTCAAGTGAATTAATTTCTGTGTTCAGAAGACGGGCCATTCAGACACCCCACCTCCAAAGTGAGTAGTCTGAACCGTGCATACAACTTCTTTTATTGTATACTAACAAAAACTTCCACTGATTTAGAATTTACTTAACTTCAGTGTGGACTGTGTTATTTGATGGGATTAACCCCGATTTCCTCTCATGAATTTTGCAGGGACTTGCAGGGAGCAGAGCCGAGCAGGGGCACCAGCCCCACCAACAGCAGGGTGCGGGCAGGGAGGAAGGCACTGTGCAGTTGGGGGCCTCTGTAACCCTAAGACACGGGGAACACGATGTCAAGCAAGGGAAAGTAAAAAAAAAAAAAAAAAAAAAGTCCACAGTTAAAACCACACCATGCCAAGCATCTTTCTCTCCTTAGAGCAAAGACTGTGTCTACCTTGAGGGAAGCTGGAATAACAGCCCCAAGGGCAGAAGTCAGTTTAATGGAGAGACAACTCGTGGCGGAGACCTACTACCTGTCAGTTTATCTTAAATATAATCCCAACTATGAAATTCATGGTGTGAGAAGATACTCTGGAACTTTCTAGTGTTCAAGTCCGGTGCTCATGTGCTCTTCACTGAGGTGTATTATGACACTGCTTTGGTCGATAGGAACAGGACCACAACACTCACCTTACACAGCTGCCTTTGGGAAAACTGAGCAGGTCTGACCGACAGAACAGGCAAATCCCATCTTTGAACAGCCAAAACCCTCTGAATGAAACCTCCACCAACCGTTTCTCCACTCACCAACACAAGTGTTTACAATTTATCTCCGATACGAATTATTTTGGAGGTCGCTGTTGTGTCCTTTGTCAAGACAGGGAGTGCCAAACTGGGTATCATGTGACAGTTGAAAACTAACTCAAGTTCTCCTGCTCCTGTTGTTTCATTTCCCCATAAACTTCTGAGGCCTTCCTCCAGCGTAACAGCTTTTCTGTCCTTTCTGAAAAGGACCTAGTTTTCATATGCATTTTTATCACTGACTGTCACATTCAGAATGGGAAGATTTGCAAAATGAGAGCAAACTCTTCTCTGCCTCTGAAGAAACACTGGCTGAGGAAGAACCCAGCTGGTTTATCACAGGGAACTGAGGAGAAAGGGGCAAACAGGCACAAGCCAAAATCTCTACAAAGGACCCCTCAAGGAAACTAATTCAGAGTAAAGATGACAACACTTGTAATGCTTCCTTTGATCCCTGCTGGCAGGAAATTCCAATTGTTATTGCTATCCAGCCCCATGTAAGCACCTATTATAAAGTAGTATGATATTCTGCAAACTGCCATGAGCTGTGGAATTTCATTAAAAGGAAAGTTGCATTTATGTAAGCTGCATTCCACCTGTAGTCTGTGTTTACATCCTTTAGCATCCTACATCTATTTGGCAATGAGCTGGCAAGTATTGGGGTAATTACCTGGATTATTAGTAATGTCTTTTCATAAGGAGAAGTCCCTACTCCTACCTCTACTATCTCTGCAGGTGTAGGCTCATATACCCTGTTAACTACCACTGTGGGAAGATGCTCCAAGTCTATTTTCCTTCTCACTGTCACGGCATTCATGAAGCTGTTACACTGAGACAGGACAAACTCCTCATGAAACCTGTTACTCCTACTTCTTAAAAAGAGTGCCAGAAGCTCATTTTCGGTTTGCAAGATGAAGATGATATCTCTGCAACGTTTTCCCACACGGTCCTCTGAGCAAGATGATGCAGTGGAAGCTCCTTCCCTTCTTGAGGGACCCGTCTTGCCTAGAAAATTTATTATATTTTTATTCATTGCCAGTACTCACTCATTCAAACACCAGCATGGCCAGCAATGCTTGGGGACCTACTTACATCCCACCACCTCTCAGCTTTGTTTACACAAGCCTTTTGCCCAGTAAACCTTACAAAGAATCCCACAGGAACAGATTCAGAACTCAATACTACGATAAGAAATATATTGAGATGCTCCCGTTGGCTCATCTGCAACAGGGCACTCAAAACAGCCAACCTGAGCAAAGCTGCCCACTTGTTAGGAGCAACAGGACCTTTCTGGATAACTGCCCTTGTGCTGACAGTGATAAGCTGAAGCTGATCCTCTGCTCGACCTGAGGGAGGGCACGTACGTTAGCCATGGTGAGGAATGCCAAGGACAGACTCGCAGCACACCACAAAGTCTGCTGTGAAGGTGGGCAACCTTCTACCAGTTCCCCCAAGCAGCAAGTTGCTTCAAGCTGCATCACATCTACCATGAGAGAAAGGTAAAGGTAATCTAAAGGTAATCTACCATGGAGCAACTGATGTGGTAATTTAAATGTCCTTTTACCCCCTGAAGGTCCCATTAGATGGGACCAGCCAGCCAGCTTTGCTCAGCCATGGGTACAACGACATTACTGCAGTTCTGTGGGCAGTGCAGAACTGGAACAACCACAGGAAAACTGTTCTCCTGCTGCTCTATTAAACATGAAAATAGGGTTGAAATGCATCAGATTTCCAAACCTTCCTCTTACTTCTGACTCTCCCCCACTATTACCTGTAGCCATGCCACATTAGATATCAGCTCTATGAACAGTTTTACTGAGAACTCAGTGAGAGCTATTACTTTATATATTTTAATAGTGAACAGATGCACTCTGAACATAGCTAGGATTTTTGATGCTATATATCACAAAAATCAAGTAGAACAGACAGAGAGAAGCATCCAGCTTTTGATCGCTTTAGCTATAAAAGTGGAATCAGCACCATACCTTTGCTAAATGTAATCTCCCCTTTGAATATCGAATATTAGGAGAGCTCTGCCCTGAAAAACTGATTATCACAGCCTGATATTTCAGGCTGTTTGGCAAGGGCTTACCAATAAAACATGCTGCTGTAAAAATGAGCTTAGTCCAGACAGGAAAAAATTCTTAGGAGCTGAGCACCTCCACTAGTGGAGCTTACCAATTAATGCGTTTTTTCCACCCAGAACACTGATAGACAGGAAACAGCTACACAACAGCCAGCCCCTGAGCTCAGGACTGTCAAGTCACTCTACTTTTAACTTCCTGGGTAATTGTTTCACTGACTTGAGAAAGGACAGAGTGATTTTATTTTGCATTACAAGCTTCTGTAGGGACTCCCCCTCCTCAAGGCAGAGGCAGACACACAAAAAAGAAGGATATAGCCCTAACAATTCAAGCAATACACCCTGGAAACCCACAGAACTTAGCAAAGACCATTATTGACCTTTTTTGTTCCGAGACAGTTCTTGAATCCCAAGTAACATGATTCTGCACAGGAATGTCTTTAGGTGACAGTTAAGGGACACAGTCTTAAGGGGTTAATTGCTTTAATATCATATATTAGTCCGTATCTGTTCATAGTAAGTTTAGATTGCTAAAAAAGTTATTTTACACTACATTCATCTTTACCAAACAATTTCTATCTGTAGATAGAGACTCCCGCCTGTGACCCTATACCTACAAAAATACAAGGCCAGCACCATAAAGAATAAACGGTCCATCAGCCCTGGGTAAGGAACAGAGCTGAAGAAGAACCCAGTTGAGCCCAGTGGCGAGGGGAGAGAAGCGTGGCTGCGAGGAAGGTGAGGAGGCACCGCTGGAGGAAGCTCTGCCTCCACCAGGCAAGGAGGAGCGCAGACGGTGCTATTAGCACCAGCACCTTTGGCCGCTGTAGCCTTTAGAGAGGCTAGCAGGACTTCCCTAGGGACCAAAAGAAACTTCTTGTAGCTCAAGTAAAAGAACTCCAAGGCTATTGTGGCATAATCCACTGAAGGTCCTCTCCCATAAATAAACTCAACCCACATTAATGACAACGCAGAGACAGTTCAGGGGCTAATAAACTCATATAGTACCTGTGAGCAAAATAGTACAGTGTGAACTTTTTAACATTCAACGTGCTCGTTAAATGAGCCGAGTATCATCGCAGTTCACCAAAAATACTTTTTTTGGCCTTTTCTTTCTTTAAAATGAACCCGACCTTTTCTAGTCAAAACCCCAGCTGTATACGAAAGCTCTACTTCGCTGACCTGATCTCTTCTGGGAGAGGAAAACCTTTAAAAGAAAGGATATGCATTTTAACTTAGGAATACAAGCTGGATACAATTTTGTACTATCACTCCAAGAGTGAGGGAGTTCCCCAGCTAAACGTAACACAGCAGCAACAAGCACTTCTTGAGGTCTTGGGTGACAGTCATCGTGGGCCCTCCAAGGATTTCCAAACAGTACAAGACAGAGAGTGGTCTGAACGAAAAAAATTGGAAAACACTTTGCATGCTTTGGGAAGAGGGGGGAAAAAAAAAAAAGGAAAAAAGGGGGGAGGAAACAAAGTGAACAATCTGAGTTTGGCCTGGGGAAGACACTTGTTGCACCAGTCCAAAAGCCATCAAGTATTTTGCCTTTAAGTCTTAACTTATATTTTTAACAGTTACAGACACTTAAGTTGGCAAACTATTGCAGAATCCAAGCAGCAACCCACAAATACTAAATACTGGTTTGGTATACGCAAAATAAGAAGTAACACTTGAAGATAAGTCTGTGTAAAACTTTCCGAAATCCCTGACACAAACAGGTTATCAAATGCAAACATTTCATAAGTTAGCACACGGTTAAGTGCTTATACAGCTCTCCCCAGAACAGTATTTCAAAATTTGACAGCCATTATGTAAATAAGAGAAAGGCATTAACCCCATTCACAGAAGGAAGACAAGACTGGGAGAGCTTAAAGGATTTGATCAGAGCCATGCAGTGCAAATAGCCATGTTGAAAGGGAAACCAGCTCTTTGGGGCCAAACTAAGCCATATTTTTCCTTCCCGCATGAAGTCCTACATTTCCTTTGCTCAAGTTCTACGTGCACTGGTGGCAGCACTTTTCAGCTCATAGCTCTCAAATCAGCACAGTCACATTCTATTTGAAGCCTCCACCGCTAAATATACTTAGACACTGGAATTTTGACCTTGCAGCTGTGAAACACAGGCACAAGGTTTAATAATGTCTCTTTTCACCCAAGAAGTGAACCCATCCTGGGAGCCAGTGCCCCGGGTCCCACATAGACGTTTGCCAACTTTGAAGTCTCAAGTCAGCCACCATGAAAGAATCAAGATTTTTGCACACAGAATATTAACAAAGTACTGATTTATTTTATAAAGTCTAGCAGTCATTACGTTCTGTCTTTCCTGTAGTTTCCCTCCAGTAAATGACAGAGTGCTTCATAACACTGTGTGGTACCCCCTTACCCTGCCCCGCAAAGACCAAACACAAAGGCGCTTCCCAATCCCCTTCTAAAGAGCAGTGAGGAGAAAGGGAGAGGAAGGTCTCATCCCACATCCAAACCTACATAAACACCATCCACTTTGGTTGTTCCTTCATACTTCTACATTTTTATTTCGGTAAATACAGACTAAGCTCTCATTTTCTCCTTCAGTCATCACACTGTAAAAGTTGTGCATCTTTTACAATTAAAACAAAGAAGTTAAGCAGCTGTCAAGGCTAGAAAATTGTTTAAAGTAGGCTTACCGCAGCCAGAGCTAATGCAGTGCAAGACACAACTGTGTCAGACAACACAAAAATGGAGAGAGAGAAAGAAAAACAGACTGGAAACAGCTCTCCTACAGTAAAAAAATCAGTGTAACCATTTTTCCAAGTCCCCTGACTGCCTTGATAAACAAGAATTAAAACGGAGTTATCCAAAGGAGTTCACGTAAAGCTGTTTTGGCTGCCCCATATCAACAGAGCTTAGATACAAAGTTCATTACTAACTAGATCAAGTCTCTTTTGAGGGGAAGATTGAACTCTGGAGTGCCCATAGAGACTCTACTGCTTGCACGCACAGCTCTTGTCATGGAACAAGGTAAACTGTGAAAAGATGCAAGTTTCACCTTTTCACAGCCTCTAAAATGGCCACATCAGTTTCTTTAAAATGAGGAGATATTCAAGAAAATCACAAATAAATAAGAAAGATACCAACTTATTGCAAAGCCATAGCTTTTCCCAAGAGAGTCTGCAGGATGCGATTTCTGACCTATTTTAAATGCTGATAACAGCATTTTAACATTTTGACGAATGCATTTTAAAACCTTTACAAACACACAAATGC
>VWZL01005345.1:295065-335846 GCA_013396915.1 Stercorarius parasiticus | reverse complement strand
GGGGGAGGGGGCGGGCAGCGCGGCCACCGCCTGCCCGGCGCGGCAGAACCGAGCCGCAGCCCCGGGAAGGTGTCGGCGGCGGGGCCGGGTCCACCGCAGCCCCGGGCAGCTCCCGACTTGCCCTCGCCTCTTACAGCCCGGGGGGGTTTCACTCTTCCCTGCTACAATCACGAGAAAATACTTGAATAAACTATTTCTCTTTTCCCACGACGATACGCAGTAATGATCTACGGTGAAATAGTCAGGTACACTTTCATTGCTTAGAATGTCCCAATAAGAGCAGCTTTTGAATCCTTAAATTGTTCTTTCTGCCCTTACAGCGTTTGCGAGCGATGACATGGTACTACCCTCGTGCAGAACAGGGGATTACAGATACTACCCTCGTGCAGAACAGGGGATTACAGAGCCCGTCAGTTTGCTCCGAAACCTGCAGCCACGCTCTAAGGGGTTGCAGGAAAGCAGCAGCAAGGACACGGGCACTTCCCATTTATGCTGCTCAGACAGGTCCAGATCTCAATGATGAGGCTCAGGCACCTGCCAAGATGCTCATAAAGGAAGAGGAAACCAAACACCCCCAACACAATGAGGAGCTCAAAATCTCCGAAAATAAGTCATTTCTCATGCGCCCCTGTCTCAGCATTTTCATTTTGGACTTCTTAGGATTTTATTTCCAAGCCCTTTTGTAACAGCCTCCTGCCTGCGATTTTGCTCTCATTTCTCTCTATTCCTCCAATTTAAAACCCTTGCCCGCTCCTGGCTGGATGCCAAGACATCCTTCATGACCCACCCACCCACAGCCCTCGCCTCACCCCAGGCCTTTCTGGCATGCTCTTGTGGCAGGAGTTTCCCCCCCAGCACCCACCAAAGAAATAAGGCAACACTTAAAGTGAGAACATCAAGTACAATTGAACAACAACAAAAAAAAAAAATACTTTGAAGAGATACAAAATTCTATAGAACAAAAAACAAGAGGAATGCTTTCCTACTCCATTTTATATACAACAAATAAATAAATTTAAGAAGTTTAAAGACATATCCTGCATTCTCCATTCCTCCTCTTACACAAAATTAAAAAATGGCATACAAGCCCTTGCACGTGCATTATAGCTGGATTTAGGTGCAATCCAGAGAGTCAGACACCTGAAAATTGACGGAGATTTTCTACAATTCTTTTTGAAAGAAGCAGAGAGGCTGGTTTCAAAGCATCATCCTGAATTCAGCAAGCATGAAACTTTGCAAACGCAAAGAATTCCAGTAAAACGTCACTTTTAGCTCCAGAATTTCCAAATGCCTCTAATAGCCCCATTTTACGGATGGAAAAATGAACAGATTCAGGGGAAGGCCTGAATTCGGGCCCACGGCCTGTGCTGGAAGGATCCATCTCATAAGGAATGGAGACGTAGCTCGTTGTTGGAATGACCGCAATCCTTGCGGACACTGCGAATGGACAGGCTAGGCTTTCACGGACATGAATGGACTGTCACTTAAATCCGACAGGCAACCCAACCATGCAGCGAGCGCTAGAAAAGAGCAACAGAAAGGAGGTCATGAGACTACCTGAGATGGTTACACATGCACCGATGGAGTTCAATAGCACGTGACTTAAGCAAAGACATACTGAGTTTCCAGGTCTGGTGTCTGTGTTGAAGCAGTACACAAGAAAAGGGTTTGGCATTGAGAGCACCCGATCCTACCCCACAGTACCCTTCTGTAAAATTGCCCTCCCAGAACACATTTTTCAGCCTCCTGCGTGAAGAAGGGTGTATCCCGCTGTAACGCTCACAACCAAGGCTCAAGAGCAAGGGTAGTCTTCCTCTCAGTCGCCATGCAAGAAGACACAAAACTTTTGTAAAAATGATCATGCAAAAGGCTCCAGTTGGCAGACAGGCTTCATATACACTAGGCACAACTCCTACAGCGCTTCTCTTTGTCTTAGATTTTTGTTAGTACTAATAGAGTTCAGTGACTGACTTGCAGGTGTACTTGTTCTGCAAGAGGATTATCTTCATGGCCCTTGGTCCCTGTTTATCGTTACAGACAGGGTTCAACAGCAAGTTTGAGTTTCACAGCTAAGGTGATTCCCCTCTGGTGAATACCCCGTCTGCTGCACTCTCCCTGGCACGGAAGACAACGAGGCATAAAAACTCAGGCTGGAGTTGTTAAATGGTGAACAGGAGCACAGTCCTGGACACTGTAGGAAAAAATGACATTTCTAAGCAGCAGTTCACCCTTCTAACAGCCAGTTCCTTACAGCCTTTTGGTTTAGTATTGCTTGACAATCCTTAATGACAAAAAGCCTAAAAAATGCATTGTCTGAACTAAAACACTACTAATAGAGAACAGACTTTTGTAGAGGATGCAAAAAACATTGTGCTTTCCTTTTTGCCCAGTACCCACAACATCGGCCATAGACACTGTGGAGTTGCCTTAGTACTAGACTGACGTTTTAAGATGATGGAGAAAGACTTCAACTCCAGTTTTTCAAAAGCAATTATTCAAAATGAAATGAAAAAGAAACCACACCTCAGTGAATTTGAAATGCTATTCAGAAATTCCTTTCATGTTGCAGACATGCTCTGCCCATAATATGTAGACAAATATTTTTCACTACAGAAAACACAGGAATTGGTTCATACAAGTATTGAAACTCTTCCTCTGCTTGATTGCTTCTACTTTCTTTTTTTCTGTCTCAGTTTTAAAACCCCCTTATATATGTTATTTGACTAGGACGTCCAAAGAAGACATGTCACCAGTATGGATGATGCTGTCAGATGGCAGAGATTAAGCTAACCACCCGCCATGAAAGATTTCATATTCCAAGTCTAATTAAACAAAAGCTTACTGTTCAAACCGCATTCAGCTCATTTGCTCCAATCATCTACAACAGCAGCAGTTATTCAGTGCCAACTACACAGCCTGATTTACTAGTAAAACTTAAACCTTAAATAGGCTGTCATTATGCAACTCAGAAAGAACATGGAATTAGATCGAAAAGTCTGCTTGGGATGGCAGAAGCACTCACGACTGTCACTACTCAACCCACAAAGCGCATTCTGCACCACCACCTGAATGCTCTAGGAATGTAGCGCTAACTCGGAATTGCAGTATTTCTTTGTGCTGATGACATCTATAATCCATATTTTGCAGACCAATGCAAACCAGTATGTTTTCACGCTCAGCCACAAGAAAGTTACTTTGATGAATGTGTGGGTATTTTTAGCCTTAAAAAGGCAAATAAAATCAATGCATCGGGCGGTGATTTGCTGTGTTTCCTTTCACATGTTGGGCACATCCTGAAACTTTAAAGCACCAGGAAGTTTAAAAGGATTTGATATTGCAAGAAAAAAAAAAAAAAGTACAACTGCATCTCCGTTGCAGAGTCAGTCGTCAGTCCCCGTGACACGAACTCGGTCTAACCAGAGCCCGAGTACCCATATGCAAACACACACACGTTTGGCTGGGGGATGACACGTGCTGCGCACAGCCAGGACCTGATGGCATCTCTTTCAGCATCGTGGGCTCAGCGAGCAGATCCAATGTAGCATTCTTTCACAGCAAAGAGCTGGAAGTTTTCTGGGCATACAGTGGAAAACTACAGAAAGGCACTGGATGACTAACTACCACCAGAGAAGTGACTTGACCTGTGTGCTCACAACAAGATAGGGAGATTGCTCATCTGAGCGAAAGCAGAACACAACATCCCCAGCAGTGCCTCGTACTTTGGGCTGACAAAGAAGGCAAACGGGCGAGATCTGAACTGAACCATATGTCAAACTTAAGACTGATGACGTACCCTACATGCGAAGTAGGTTCCAGCTGCTTCAGAACAGCTGATAAAGTCAAGAAATGCCTGGTTTGATGCTGAACACCTCCAAAGCTACGTGCTTTTGTTTCCTTTCTTCTAATTTCTCCATCCACTATTAAATGACTGGGGGCCCACATACCTGAGTAATGTTTGTCTGCATCCTCAGCATTCATTCTGAGACCTCATAAATCATGTACAATTTTTACAATACGACCCAGACACAGAATTGCAACATGAATCCAAAAGGGAGGGCTCCTTTTTGCATTACATTTAAATTACTATAGGATTGATCCTTTCAGTACATGGGCTTACCTGCACAGGAAAATATTTTCTGAATAACTCTAGTCTATGAGCAAAACTACCAGCAACAGGAACAGCTCCCAACTCTTGGGGCCAGAGCATGTCCCAGCTGAGTTTTGGCTCCATACCAGGGCAAGGCTGGGTTATCCAGCACTCCCCTCTGACCCTGGTTTCAAGGGGAAGGAAGCCCTGGCACAATGGCCAAAAGGATCCCGTGGCATGCTCCAGCTACGACAATCAAGGGACCTGGATCCCATGGCGTGCCATGGCTATGATAAATCAAGGGACCTGGAACCCATGGCACGCCACGGCTGCAGCCTGCACCCAGCTGTTGGAAGTCGATTGTGCACTGACTCCATTCAAAGTCACTCCCTACGGCATGCACTGCACTTCACTGCCCTGCACGGCTGCATAGTCCTGTAGAAAAATAAAGGTGACTTAGGCCAGAATATTTGCCTTGTTAAGGAAAAATGTTTTTAGCTTATTTTTAAAGTCATCAAATGACTTGGAGGCTGGAGATAGAGGAGACATTTGCGGTTGGGCCATGAAGGGTTATGAGAAGGGTCAGTGTGGTTCCCTAAATAGAACTTGATGGGAAAGTTATGGAAAGATTAAACAGAGGTGTTTATTTTATAACTGTCATCCCAAAGTAACATCTATAGATGCATACTTCAGCACTGAAAACCCCAGCGGTGACACGAGAGCATTATTTGGTAGCTTTCTGCCCTGTCAGGGGTAACTCAGAGGTTTCAAAATGCAGAAATGCATTCCATGCAGAGGAAGTGTTCCCTGCCAGAACTTAGGACTCCTTTTCAAAATGCTCACTTTTCTTGGAAAAACACAGATAGTACATTACCCCATTACCAGGCCTCAGTTTTATAATGACCACAGGGAGACAATAGCAAAGGAAACCGATGGGTCAGTGACACTAGAAAAGCCTCCTCATGCTGGCAGGGCACACGCAGATGCTCAGGGGGTTCTGCATCGTTCTCCTCTCTGAACTGGGTCAGTACTGCTTGTTCCGCAGCTGGACTATATTCAGGAGCCTTGTGCACACCAGTCAGCTCCTCCTGAAGCAAACCTGCTGCCATGACCAGTCTCCGCGTCTGGAGAGCTGCCACACACCTACTGCTGTTGAGACCACCAGCCTTGAGAACTCGCTCTCCATCCTCTCCTGGTCTCCTTTGTGTGTTCAAAGATGCACCTAGGATTCAGGTGTTTCATTTGGGACCCCAGTGAGCAGCTGGATCGCTTGTGAAGGAAGCGTGGTCGGACAGTCAGCAAAGCGGTGCGAGAGACACTCCCCGCAGGGCGCCAGGGGAGGCCGTCCCGTCCTGCCGCTTCGTCCGCTCCACCTACACCATCTTACCTTCCCACAGCAATTCGTGCCTGCATAATAGATTAGTGGGTGAATTCTTCTCTCTCTATTCAGGAACATAAAACACTTTAACCATTGAAAATAACCTCTCATCACACTAAAACTTACAAAGCTGCCTATAAATACAGGAGTTCTAAAACCACAGACTAAAGAAGTGATGTAAAAGATCTGGATGTACCAAACTTCTGAAGAGATATTCTAAACAGCCTACTGCATCATAACTCCTAGAGGCAACAGCATTAAATTATATACAGATGTATAAGTATACATAAATATGTAATATAGAGACAGTCAATTACATATGAATACTTAGCAAATACTGAAAAGTAAAAGTAGTGAAGTAACACAAAGCTTTCTACACGCAAACCAGTATAAAATGTGTTTATAAACGTTGTGTAAATTAACGGGAAGGAAGGGTGGAAAAAAATCAGGGAGTATGTTATATTTATGCTATGTTACAGACACTCCAGTGTCACTTATCAGCGTAATATCCACACATGAGACTTCCATAGTTTTAATCCATTTCCACTAAAGGTATTTATGGTTTTAAAACTTCAAGAAGCCTTGTCCTCCTGAAGAAATCAAATTTTTCTCCCAGACTCCTCTTTTTTCATTTTTTAATAAATCAGAAGGGGTTGTTAGAATCACCTGCTTAGTTTACTGCTGAAACCGTACATTTTTAGTAGCAGCACTTCTATGTTAAACAAAGACGATGCAATTAAGGTCCGTGCAAGAGGGTGTACTCTCTTCTCCTGGTTTACGCAAGTCCAAAATGCCTGTAGTAGAGTTCGGCGCCTTATGAAGAGCCTTGCCAACAAGTCTAGCCAAAAGGAGCCTAAAAGCCAGTGCGTGCTGTGGAATGACCCCTGCAGGGAGAAGGGCAGGGACCCGCAGCGTTGCCCCAGCCCGGGGGGCTCCCTGGGGCATGGCGCCGCATGGCTGCCGTGCTGGCAGCATGTCACCCATCGCAGGGCACGCTCCACAGAGAGGGCGTTACACCAGAAACACCTCGTATTTCACAGCCACCTGGCTTTCACGGGAACCCATCCGAACGCTTCACAGAAATGCCTCCACTGCTCTGTCCAGAGTGGCACCCAGAGCCCCTGCTCAGGTGGGACAAAAACCCAATCTGCTCCTCATGTGATAGAACACTGCAGGTGGAACTTGGCTACAGAGAATGTAAAACAAAAAAAGGCCTTGGTTGGGTCAGCAGCATGAACGCTTCTGATGCCTGCAGAAAACATGTGGCTTTTAATTACAAACAGCAGTCTTATCCAGCAACCGTTCAGCGATTTGAGATTTTTAAAAACTATAAAAACAGAAAGATTTCAGTCAGATTGAGAAAACACACTCAAGTGACAATATGCTACTTCTGCACTTGGGGCTGTCCCACTCGGGCCCTTGGGCTCCATGCGAGCCAGCCCTGCCCAGCACCCAGCTGCGCCCTGCACCAGCTCCTCCGATGGCCACACAACGCAACACCCAGCAGTCTCCTGCACACGTCAGCACCTCTGTCTGTGTGTGCGCTCATAGAGTTTTTTCTTAAAAAAAGCTTTGGTTACAATTTTCATCAGCTAAACAAACCTGCTTAGGCATCCACTTTCCAATCACAACAGTATGTCTTGAAAGGAACAGCAATCTCCCCGGCTCAATAGTGTGACAAGTACGATGTGGTGCCAGGAGCATCCCCCTGTCACCACCAGCTTTGTCACATCCTTCAAAATAAAATAAAATATTTTTAAAAGATACCTATACATTGCAAATTTGTTACTATCAGCCTACAGTTTTCTGCATACGACAGGGTATAAGTTGCTCTAGGAAAACAAAGGATTCAAGAAAGGTTTTTAAATATTTTTCTTCTGGGTTATTTAAATTAAACTCCTTTCATAATCACTTGTGCTTTCCAGAAAACATTTGATGTCGTTGTTGGGTCAGAGTAACTCTCTCAGCCATACCACTCGGTCACTCCATCTCCAGGACAGACACAGTGGGCGGTTTCTGTGCCCGTTTTCGCAGAAGCCACAGCTCCCTCTGTTGACTGAAGTGCTGCTGCCCTGAAAGCGCTCTGCTCCCCACAGACACCTCCGTCCGGGTTTGGTTCCCAGGTGGCACCTGTGTGCCAGCGGTAAGCTGACCGAGGTGCTGCCAGTACCTACACCACCACCAAACTGCCCCAGCACCTGTTCCTGGCAAAGCCCTTCATGCCTAAGGGCCACCGGAACACTCTCATGTAGAAAAGATGTCATCCCCACCTAAGAAAACCTCAAACAGCAACAAAGAAATGACCGAGTTCACAGACAGTTAATCTTCAGATACAGATTCAGTCCACAGATACAGTTAATGATGTACCCTTACCCAGTGCCTTGGCTCTCAGGCCATTGGGGCCTGCTGCTGCCATTGGAATCACAGAATGGTCTGGGATGGAAGGGACCTTTCAGATCATCCAGTCCAACCATCAATCCAACACTGACAAACCACCACTAACCCGTGTCCGTCACTACCAAAACCACCACTAACCCATGTCCCTCAGCACCACGTCTGCCTGTCTTTTAAATCCCTCCAGGGATGGCGACTCCACCACTTCCCTGGGCAGCCTGTTCCAATGCTTGACAACTCTTTTGGTGAAGAAATTTTTCCTAATATCCAGTCTAAACCTCCCCTGGTCCAACTTGAGCACATCTTTGCTTCCTCTGAGTACCAAACACCACTAATTCAGGCTTCCTTGACTGCTTTATTTTAGGCTGTCTTCCATCGGGTAAGACTCATCTGTCCTGCATATATTCAATGCTGGCAGAAAGTGGGACATGTACTAAGCACTGCTTAGATATATTTATTTTTTTTTAAACTGGAAGTAAAAATTACTTCAAGTTAAAAGAAAAAGTTTTACCAGGGACCATATTTCTGTCTCCAGCTAGGACCAGTTTGCTGCTCAAGTACAGCAACTCTCCACTTCTCATCAGTAGAGTCCAAACCCCACCAAACTACACTGAAATATACATATTTATCAAAAACTATAATTACAGTGCCACTAAATTTCTGGGTGTATAAACATCTTTTGCACGACTTTTCCTTATTTATGTGCCCTGACCTGTGAAGAGCAAGGAGCTTCCCCTGCTCCCTGCGGATGACGCTTCCAGAGCCCTGGGGGAAGGAGTCTCCCCGACTGAAGAGTGTCTGCGGGCCTTTGGAAACACAACTGTGCGGAAGAATCATGCCTACAATTTTCAGCTGAAAAAAAAAAAAAAATCTTTCTGAAATCAGACACAGAGAAAAGTACTGCAAGTTGAAAATGAGAGACGAGAAAAACAGTTGGATTGGAAAACTTCCAAGGTAAAAGCCTGCTCAGCAAAAAAGTCACACAAAACAGGTTTGAAAGGAATCTTTAAAACTCTCAGATGATCTACTGTCCTCCTCCATGGAACTGAATTCTGGAAGGGAAGAGAAAAGAAATAATGAAGAAAACTAGAAATAGCTTCCACTTTCCAAAATTAAAGACAACAACAAAGATAACACACACAGACCTGGCACTGGAAACCTCACAGCTACAGACAACTCGCCAAAGGTCAGTTAAAGAAATGTAGACGTGGAGCTGCAGAAAGCTGTTGTGGGGAGGGGAGGAGGGTGAGAGAGAGAGAAAACAAAGAAACAGTATGTGATATACAGAAAAGGCATCATACATAGTAAATTTGGATGCACATGGAGCTGCAGACCAATGAAGAAAGAGAAAGGTCTAAACGTGCATTTGCAAACACATAAAAAACCACCCCAAGTACATCCCAGGGTGAGGAAGAAGAAACCATCAACCTGAGCACTGAATTCCTCCAGATGCTGACAATCTCCTGTAACACCTGCACACCTCCACCCTGACCACAACGAAACCACCAACTGCAGGACCCAAAGGAGCCGTGGAAGGGTGAGCATAACCTGAAGAAAGCAGTTATAACTAAGTAGTGCATGTATAATGATTTTAAGGGCATTATTTTTTTTTTTTTAATATTTCTGTAACAATTAGATCGGGACTAATAATGATTAGATCCTCAAGATTTCAATTATACTAACATTAACATCTTGGCTCTCCTCATACATAACGTGTGTCCTCTTTGCCCATAAACAAGACTTTGAGCCTAACACCACTCTGGAGCTTCACGAAGGTTACTGCTGCCAGCCAGGGAGCAGCAGTGCCTGGTACAGCATGGTCTTGCAGAGCAATTAAACAACTCAAGATTAATTTCTGATCTCGTGAAACAACCCTCAGCCTACTCCTGACCTATCTCAATCTGCAATTAAGCCGGTACAGTGACCCACCAGTATCTTATCTCGTTGCGAGATGCAAACAGCGCAACTCTACCCCGGTAGGAAGCACCATCATGGGCTGCACTTCCCGGGGAGACCCTGCAAGATTAGTGCTGCTCTAACATGACTCAGCTGCAGGTACGGCAAGTAAAATCATACCTGTTATTTCCAGAAGGGCTTATGACTAACCTGATCTATATTTGTCATATAATGACATAATAATAATGTCATATAATGACAAATATTATTTTCAATATAAAAACACAGTCCTTTACAGCCAAAGCAAAAAAGTGTTTTACTCAGGATCAGTTATGAAAAAAAACCTCAAATTGGTTTACCACCTATGTCAGTTGAATGGGGGAGCAAACACTACGTTTGACGTTAAGAGGAACGCTTGCTCTTTTGGGAAACGGATTAAAGCCTAAGTGATCTTTTACAGATCTAAGACATATTGTTCATAGCCACAGTAGACTTTCCACATGATTTTAATGTTATAAAAAAAACATCTTTTCTCTTTTCACAGGTGGTTGTCCCAGATGTACTGCGTGGTATTTAGCACAGAAGAATTTGTGAAAAATGTTTCTGGCAAATAAATTACTGCTTTAAAAGACTATTTACAGCTGAAGGGAAACCGTTCACTCTTCCACAACTCTGCTACGTTTACTGAAAGGGCAGAGCAGTTGAATGTGCTCCCTTCTTTATGTTACCATGTAGTTTGTAGAGCAGTGAGAGTGCCTGAAAAGAGTCATTAGAAGTAAGAAGAAAAAGCAAGCCTACTGTTAGTAGGTTTTTGATACTCATGGAGTTAACATCATCGCTGGAAAATAACAAGGAGTCTGCAAACTAAAGACTGGAGACTGTTATTCCAGAAGCATTTTGTAGTCATTTTTTAAAGTGTGGACAGTAACAGAATATAGATTAAAGCTGTTAATCAAAATCCAAAGATATTTGAAATATTTATGAAAACTGATCATCAAAACCGGAGAGGATGAGGCCAGAGGAGGTTCTACCAGGAGTGGCAGAAGTGAAGCAAGCGGTGACAGGGACCTCGCTGCAAGGCAGCAAATCCCTTTCCCTACCATTCCTGTAATCCTGAGGCAAGCAAATGTCAACCAGGAAATGTTTGGGCCTACAGAGGCAAAAAGCTGCAAATCCACTGAACGATTTGACACTACATTAACTCAGGTTGGTTTCCCTTCTTAGTGATACCAGAAGGTGTCAGCCAAGGGCTTCCACCAAATATTCCAGAGCAATTCGCTGTACAGAAACCCTGAACCAACTTTGCTGCCACGCTGGTCTAACAGCGATGCTTGGCCTGGAAGTCTAGATGACAGCAAACCATGTAAGGGTCTCCCTGGTAAAAAAAGACAAAACAAAACAATGAAGTGTTGCACATTTGTAATGACTTCTATTTCAATAAGATTGACTTTGTATTTTTTCCACAAAACCCTAACAATGTCAAAAGGCTTCATTATTCCAGCATGGAAGTCTACACAAACGCCAGTCCTAGAAGAAGTGGATAGGTCATTTACTCTTCTTTCAACTAAAGAGAGTGTGATTTCCTCCATTTTCCCATTCCGTTATTTTAACACTCTTAATGGTTTTGTTTCTTTGAGGTAATCCTGACTTTATTCCCCCCATATCCCATTGCTATCTACTGGCTGTTTGCCACACTTCTGCTCTGCACACTGGTAATCTGACCTAAAGAAAATTACTCTTTAAGGTATATTTATTATGCAGGTATAGCATGTTTCAGATGTCAAAGAGAAGGATACAACCACTAAGGCAGGAAGGCAGAGGGAATGGAGCCCTCCTCCCCTGTCCCAAGGGAAAGTCCCCTCCGGTCACCGCACGGCACCTTCCGCAAGGTGGGCACTCAGGATGGCAGGTACAGCCACTGCCTGAAAGTGCATGAAGCAGTTTTACTCCTACGAAAATTATGGCAAGACTTCAGGGTAACACTCGCCTTCGTTGCCAATTCCCACACGTTCTCTCATCAGCAGGGGGGGGAGCAGGACACCCTTCAGAAATCCCCATCTCCTTACGAAAGCAAACACCAGCCCTCAAGGCAACCACCACCAGAGCAACTCTGGAGGCACTGGCTGCTGCGTGTGGGCACCGTCACCACCTTCATGGCACTGGTAAAAGTCCATGCAGACACAATATCTCACCAAAGAACCACTACTTTTGTATCTCTGGAACTTGAATATGGTTCTGTTTGCCCACGTCTTCACATACAACTCATTACCCCACAAAAAGTTCTGAAAGTACCGTAAAGCACGAGGAGACCCATGCAGGCTCCATCACTTCAAACCATCCCATTCCCGATTTCTCAGCTCAGTGGGCTGCCTCTACAGGAAAAGATTTATGCAAAAATATTTAAATTTAGACTGCTTGAAATACAAGACCAAGTGAAGTATCTCGGTAAGACTTTAATTATTACGTTATTTTCCATGCTATGACAATCTCATTTCTCAGTTTCTATACAAAGCCTGATAACAAGCAGCAGGATTATTACACATGCAAATGTATGTAAATGAGGTGTTAGAACAAATCCAGTCTGTGGTTCTGGGATAACATTTTGCCCTTCTATTTCAACAACAAATTGCGGGAACAGAGAATGGAACAATACTGTGAACTAAAAATATTTTGTGTGCAGAGGATTAAGAATTTACTCTCCCTTACGCCACAAAGTACTCCATGTCCTAATTCCCACTGGGTGCAGGGGATCTCAGCACCTCACAGGATCAGGCTCAGCCAGTACTCATTATTTTGGAGAACCAGACAAACAGGAGTTGAGTTACCTATTGACAAGCAAAGTTAAAACAGCACCACAGCTCTGACCTTTACCTGAAAGGGACTATTCCCCCCTTGATAAACTCCGGCAGCTCCCCCAGACTTCACCCTGTTCTTCACATAAACCAGTGCTGTAAAGACACAGAAGAGATTTTATCATGCTTTTGTTGGTGTGGTAAGAGAACCTCTCCTAAATGACATCACCGCAGTAAGCAGGTATCTCTGCTGCCTTGGAAAGCAGCTCCAGCCCAACCCCATTCCCCAGGGAACTTGCCAAGTCCCCACCTGGTTCCAGGGGCTTTGCTGAACAAGAAAAAAAGACTCTTGACTCCAAAACTTTGCAGCATCCACACATAAAACATTGGGAGGGAAAAAAATAATCCAAAGCAATGAAACAAAACCCCCTCTTGGGCTAAGGAAACAATATTTTGAGGAGACCGATCTCCTCAGCCTCCTGGCAGCATGTTTGGGGGGATGTAACAGGGTTACAAGCATGAAAATTGCAGTTTGTCACCAAGAACCCGATGGGCACAGAGGAGTTCCCAGAGAGCCAGTAGACATCTCCTACAGGCAAAACCAGGCTATACCATGACAGTCGGCGGTGCCAGCAGATCAAATGACGGCAGAAGACATGAATCAGAAAAATGAGAATTGTGTTGCTTGCCTACAATTCCTATGTTGTGCAGTTTTTGTCATTATTAAATGACTTTTCCATTATATACGTTGTTTCCTTGTCCTTCTAGCTTGCATAGCCCGTATGTTCACAACAGACGGATCAACGCTGTAGCTCAATCATATTTTTCTAATTATAGTTGGATTTATTTAATTCTTAAAGAATTTCAAAGGAAACCTTGCCTTGCTGAGGCAAGGTGAGTCAGTGCTTCTTCACTGTCCTCGGCAAACACCAAAATCAAGGAAGTGAAATTGGTAGTGTTTTATTGGGGGGAAAAAAGCACCAAACTTATTTAAAAGATAAGATCAGGAAGAGCTGAAAGAGACAAATAGGCAAAGTCTTGAGAAAGTAAACATGAAACAAATCAACCAAAAAAACCAAACCCAAACAAACACGTGAAGGTTTGCTGCATCCACCCTCAATACAGACTCAAGTAGAATCCAGGGGTCCAGAGGACTCTCAGCCCTCATCAGTGAATCCTATCTGCCAGATATTTTAAATAAATTCTTTCTATTTCTTAAGCTTCCTTAAATAATTTAGGCTTAATGAGATGAAATAAATTAGGAAAATTTAAGGTTAAAGTAACACTGTGCGAAACCACTTCAGATGCCTCATAACTTAAAGCATTTGAAGTTTGAATTCACATTTAACTTCACACCTGTTGCATTTAAGTTTGCTCCAATAATTCCAGATTTTACTTGGCTCTTTATGGACTCCATCGCTTGAACTGTGTTGTGGCTAATTTTGCAATACAAATTGTTGAACAAAGAGTTATCGTTTTAGCAATTTAACAATTCATTAATTTAGTCAAAAGCTACAAGAGTGTGTCAGCCCGAACGCTAAGCTGGCTTCTCCAATGCCAAAACCACTGATGTCTCTTACAAGGCTGATTTAACAAACAGCTGCATCATGCTTTCCTGATTTCCCTGAATCATAATCTGCTAGTAATCGTATCGGTGATTTAAAATTTACATGTAGTTGATTTTTAAATGCATTACATCTTTACACTGTAAAGTCAGTAAAAGCTGCCACATGTTACCTAAAGCTGTGTAAGCATCTGCAAGTCACCCACAACTTGTCTACAGTTAATTTGTAACTTCAAGTTGAATCAACACGCTTTAAGCCTAATACCCAGAGGCACGTGCCATGGTTAAAATAGCACGTCTCTGCCTGGAATTACTGCAAGATTCAGTGTTAATAGCACAACACACGCTGTGCTTTCCGTAGGACGTGGAACAGGCAACACTGTCCTTCTTTGTGGAAAAAACCAGGTATTTGTATTTTCCAATTTTTACTGTGTTTCCTATGCAAGGAAAGTCAAAGGCAGCTCACGCAACTATTACAGCTCCCCAGATTATGCAGATTTCATAGCAGTACTGCAGAAGTTAGTTTTTCTAGCTCTCTTCAGGGGGGAACAGGGACCCCCATGTTTTGATCCCCGCTTTTTTTTAACCATCTGTGTTATTTAGAGCACCTGTTTACGTCACCATCCTTAGGCAGGAACCAGATGTTCCTCCAGACACTGATCAACCTTGATCGCAGCTGAAGCTGGTTAAAGATACATTTACAGTTTATGCACATGCCCATCTTCCATGAAGATACGAGAAAGTTTCAGGCAGGACTGGGGTGGGGAAAGACTCTATTTGAGATTACTTAATCCCATAGCCTTTTTCACAGAAGAAAAGAAAAATGACATCACATGAAAGCACAACTGCAAAACGCTGAGTAAGGCGAGCAATGGGTCATCTAATTGCTTCTTGAATTTAAGGCCATATTTATCTTGTACTTTTACATGTTTAAATCAGCACTGGGCCTGCAGCAGCACTGCCCCGACTTGAGTCCACGCTCAAGCAACTCAAATCTCTGAAGTAAAACTGCAGCTTATACAACTTCGGGCTTTAGCCTGTGTCTCACTCAGAAAAGGCTCGTGAGTCTGGGGGAGTGGAGGCTTCTGAGCCAGCTGAAGACTATGCACAATTGAGAAAGTTCCTGTTTTGTCATATCTCTGAACAGAATGTTACACTTAACGAATGCCAATCATCAAGCATAAACACTCAAACACTGAAATTACAATAATGCCAAAGGAATAGTAGGAACACACTTTGGAGATCACAGATCTAGGCGAAGGTGGTAATATTTTGTCAGACCAGCTGACATAGCTTGGAAAAAGGACACCTCACCCCAGGTCTTTTCCCACATTCCCATATTACCTAATGTTCTTAGGCCAGTTCAGTCTCCCTGCTCATACACAAAGTAAAAGAACTACAGTTTTAAACTAACAAACCAGACTTTACTTGCTAAACTTAACTTACTGGATTTGGGTACAAACTCAGAAAACTGTCAACTTTCCCCCAGATTTTCCTGAAACAAAGATCATGAGTTCACTCACAATGAAAAAAGAGCCAGTAAGCAAATAAACCTGAACTGGCACGGCCCAATTGCAAAGTTAACCCATCCTAGGAAAACGCACACTTTTCCTGACTACTTTATTACTACTTCTCTTCTTTTAACTGTTGGTAAGAAACAAAACCCTCAGATACAGCTCCAGGAAGACTCCTCCAATGCTTCTCCCAAGAGGAGACTTTATTCATTGCCTTATAATGATATTGTAATTTATGCTAATACTTTGTAATTACCATCTATAAATGCAAGATATGCTAATTTCCAGATGACTATCAGGGAAATAACATTGAGAGCATATTATACCGCCAAATACTATGAAACACGTTTCACTTGGAGCATTTCAAAGTAGGCTTCAAGGTGAGGAAAACAATGTACAACAAGGGAACAATCCTGCAGCAGAGGCAAGGTGAAGCAACCTCTGGATGACTGAGGAGATCTAATTCAGCCCCAATCCATCGTCAGCCAGCCAACATCAAAGAAACTGTAGTATAGGAGAACACATTTCCACAACAAAAGATCTACGTAAGCTTCAGGGCCATGCTATCTCAACAGCATCAAACACTGGCAGGATTATCTCTCTTGGTCCAAGACCCTCTTTAGGTAGGGTCTTGGTAAGACCCTCTTTAATTAGGAGCATACGAACCAGAAATCAGTTTCACTATGCTTCCTATCTTTATCAAAGGGTTTGTCCTCCAGTGAACAAACCTGCAAAGATTTTTAGGAAAATGCAGGTTATGGCTCAAATTAAATCAGAAACCTAGTTTTTCATAAAAATGAGTGCTTCGATTATATTGATCTGGGAAAGAAGAGCGATAGTAAGAAAAACACTATTTCTTGATATCATCTATAAGCCAATATGCACAGCTTTGCACGAACATGTAATAGAACAGAGACTGTCCTTCCGGTGAACACTGTTTCCACACAGGCCAGACAAACTGAAAGAGACAGCAGTGACCCCGCGTCAGCACAGAAGCCAGGCTGATCTACCATCAGACTCAGTCAGCCTGGCACCGCAGTTGAGTCGCAGGCTGCAGCCAGCGTTCCCAGAGCCTCTCAACAGCACCATTCACTCTCATTTCTATAAAATACACAATAAAACAAGAGGGGAAGAAAAAAGCCATCTATGTAAATGCAAGGTTTGGTTGCAGGAAGTAGGTAACAGCTGCTAAGGAGGTCTACTCTGGCTGCTGCTCTTCCCATCACCCCGTGTCTGACTGCGGTGTGCCATCCAACCAACCTCACATGTTTCAAAAGTAGCTCTCATTTCACTGATCAAATACATACAAAATAAGCCACCTGCCATCTGAGAAAATGAGTAATGCTTACATCTTTTAAGCTCTTTGCTTCACCACTGAAGCAGCTTTTGAACACAGTAGCATTAGCGTTTGCTGAAAGAAACTTGCTTTTAAAAACAAAGATTTAAGATTCAAAAGGCTTAAGAAAACATACAAGGAGATGATAAAGACCAAAGGTAAATCTGAGTAACTTACTGCTGCTGCTGTAGCCTCCTCTCCACCTACATAGATAGACGAAGCAATCTCCATCACGGACAAGTTTGTGGGAGCATCCGTGGTAGATGATGACCTGGGCCGGCCTGACTGAATGTCCTGGGCAGACCTCCTGTTGATCTGCGGGCTCCCCTTCGGGGCATCTGCCTTGCCCCGCCTGCTGTGCAGGCTGGTCCCTCTCTTCATTTTAGGCGGCACTCTGATCTGCTGAAGGACCCGGTTCAGAGCTGTGGGGTGGGTGGAGACACCATCAATTTCAGCACAGACGCTTTGGCTTTCCAAATCCACGTCAGGCTCCAGATCAGCCTGAGCTTGCTGCACATCGTGTGGAGAGACTGACGACCTCCTGCGCTGATGCTGGAAAAGGTGCTTCAAGCCTTGACCAATCACATTAATGTTCTCCAAAGCATTATGGGTTATTTTGGACAATTTTTGCTCTGATTCATGTTGTTTTTTGGTCTCTTGATCTTGGGATTTGCCTCCAGGATCAGGGTCATCACACAACTGTTCAGTGCCAGAGGGCTCCATTGATGACACCCAACAGGTTTATTTGACTATTCATACATAAATACGTCCCCTGTCTTTAAAAGGCTTGTGTTTGTTTTAAAAATGCCAAGATTGTCAGCCAATTAGGTGTGCAATTGCTTCAAGAGTGACTACACATGCAGCTGTGCCACGGTGATCTCATGCTTATCTAATGTTAAACAAAAGAGTCATTATTATACATCCATGCAGAAAGTAGTGGGTTAAAAAATCCAATGCGCAAAACATGCCATTAACAAAACAAAACGTATCAGTTGTCCAAGCATCCCTCCAAGTGGTATTAGTTGCACCTAGGCTGTATGCAGAAGCCAGAGCTTGTACGAGACAAGTCAGTCATTGCCTAGGGGAAGAAGCCCAGCAGAAAGGAAAGCAAGAATGGTAAAAAAGCTGTTCAAAAGGGGGAGAAGCAAGGAGAAACCAGTGGGGTTTTGTTTATTAAGAACAAGCCCATAATAATATCTAACAGCACATGAGGTTAAACTTCTGAAGAGCATGTTAGTCTCTGTGGCAGAATTAATTTTGTCCCTTGACAAGGATCTGATAATTTGTGCTTTGAAAGTAACGTCTGCCTGCCTACCTGATTTTCCTGTAGAATGCCTAACTTCACGGTATTTAATATATGCAAGAAAACAGAACATTTCCAAATCAGTTATGTATTTCCAAATAGTAAGAAGTGGCTTATTACTGCCAACATCCGCTGATGGCACTGGAAATTAGATGTGAAAATCTGTCTCCAAGCAAGAGCAGGCAAGCGCAATGGTCTCTATTGGCATAGTCTGTCCATAGTTCTCAGGGAAAACAGAAATGCCTTTTTTTGAAAGGTAGATTAAGCAACCGAGGTGAAAGGGGGCAGCAGCATGTACGCGTGTCTGTCTCCAGCAGAGGAGGCCACAGCGTCGCCCCCGCGGTCGGGCAGCAGTGGTGGGACACGGCACCCGGCACTGCTCTGGCAGCACGCTACTGCAGGACAGCCAGGCACACGGAAGGAAGGAGGGACACAGTATGGCAAGTTTCACACCAGTGCCATGAGATCACATGCTGGGAAGCTGATCATTGTTTTCTTGCAGTAGAAAGCTTTGATTAGGCTTCTATAAATACAGAAACCAGATCACAGAGGTCTACCCCAATCTTGGCAGAAAGCAGCCTGGGTTTTAAAAAAAACCACATTTTATTTGAAATGCAACATATGTTTGGGATTTGAGAGCATTCATTTCTATCTTAAAACAGCTGCAGAAACATAATGCATTGAGGTTACAATTAGAGCGCTCTCCATTTTGTGCATCTGAAATCTGACACAATGGGTTAAACAGATATTCCAAAATGCTTTCCAAATTGGCATCCAAAAATATCAGAAGAGCTGCCTCACACGTTTTTTCAAATGTCGTTGCTATCAGCTGGAGGCAAGATGAAATTCAGTACTTAGAGAAAGCAAAACACTGGAATCGTACAGGATTTTATCTCAGTGCTATGAACATCTTACAAGCATTGAGTCTAAATATATTGGCCAGTTTAATCAACAACACATTCAACACAAAGTAATAAACTACATCCCAGAAAAATATATTTACCCATATTCATGCAGAAATTGTGTGGCAGAATCAAAAAAACGTGCAACCAACCTTTTATTCTTACACACTTAACACTTTCTTAAATGACTTCAACTGCATGACTAGTACTATGCTTTGACTTTTGAGCTCACTCTTTCTTAATATTTCTTTTTTCTCATGTAACAGGTTTCCCAGAAAGTTGAATTGCAGGTCTCCACTCAATTTAAATTTGGGGGGGAAAAAAGGCAAAACTAGATTTTTCTTTTCATCCAACAGTCCAAATGGTTCAGTGAACAAGCCTCACTGGCTAAAACGCAAGAGTCCCAAAATTATCTGGCGTATAAAATACAAACCTGACAGTTGACCCATAACTGCCTTTTTCATTTTAGCTAATTCCCTCAGCATTCATTTTTCAGTCAGGACTCACTGAAGAACAGTAGTTCATATCAAAGATGCCCAATATACTCCCTAACCAGCATCTTTTGGATCTCCTGCACACTTTCTATCCAAATTACCACTGGTGACACTGCTGATCTTAATGAACACCGCTTCAGTCTAACTAGCATTCCCACATTATCTGCTGGAAACCATCAACCTGCTTAAATTAGCCCTGTGTCAATTTGCAAACCAACCTGAAACAAACCAGCCTACAGTTAGCTCACAAACAAGTCACTGCTACCCCTGAATAGTCCCTGGCTGATTTCTGAAATTACACTGACTCTTACCTTTACGATCTTATCTTTAAGATGCTCCTCTAGGGAGCTTCCTGCTCATCTACCTAGTCGTCTTCCCATATGAAGAGTCTGTTGTGAGCTTGGAAGGGCTTTTCAAATTGCATATCTGGTATGAAGATCCTTAAAACTACCTATTTGTCCTAGTATCTACTTTTGGGGAAAAAAACTACTCATAAACGTGAAGAACTGTGAATCAGCAGAATTAATCAGCACATTTATTTGCATTAGGATTCAAGTTTTGTGCTTCTTTTCTTCCCCACTTACAGTAACCTTTATATTCTGTTTGAGGGAGGAAATGGAGTACTTTATAGCACGAAGTTCAAAACCATACATTTCTTATTCATATGTCAATACAATATATCAGGGACAAAATTAACAATTCCATATACAGTCACACTGAGCAGATGTTTTGAAATTATTACATCCCAGAGCATGCTAATAAAGTCCTTAATTTGTGCAATTATTTCACAGCAGCACTGGGAAACAAAACAGTTCAAAAGGAGAAACTGGCAAAAACAATATTAGATAACTGTGAATATATAAACTAGTACTTGCCTCCATCACTTGCCCTTTAGCATGGCTGACATACAGCAGTCCCTCCACTGAACAAAACTGCAAAAGAAATTGGGTATGAGATGCAATTCTTGGAAATGGTAGAAAAGATGTACACAAACAACAAAGTGAACAGGGTTCCAGCTTGTAATTTTTAAAATTTTTTTATTTTTCATTTAAATTCAAGTGCCTCTGGAAGATGGGCTATTTTAAACTCTTTCAAATAACTGAAGGGATACACATATAAGTGAAGTTAAAACAGAAGCTTACAGAGTTAATCAAAAAGCTCTCGTGAAGGAATGCTTTCTCTCGGGGTTTACGGCCACCAGTCTGTGCTGAGCACACAGGCGGGTTTCAGGGCAGTAGCCTGCAAGGTCAGACTGGTGCACACAGATTTTATTTCCTCCTATTTAGCCATTCCAATGTCATGGGCACAGGTCAAACAGCTCGCTCTTGTTTATCTGGAGCTCACCCAACAGGACACAAGATCTGAGCACCTGAAACACGAGCACCTTCCAGCTCATTCCCCAGGAACCTCTGTCGCCTTGGCCAAGCAGCCGCTGTGCAAACAGCCACCTCACCAGGAGGCCACCAGAACTCTGTCCTCCACAGCCACGGCCCCCGGCCAGCACCTTCCCCTCACGCCCGACCACCCGACCACCCAGCATGTCTACGGGGGGACGTGGCCGTGGACCCGGTCACAGCTTCGCACACAGCGAGCTGGAGGCATTCCAAGCCTTGGGTCCAACCTGCGCAAACGTCACCGTGCCCAAGGACACCACCCCGGCATCCCTCTCCTTCCCAAAAGCAGGGAACAGAGTATTTTGATGATGTTCAGTGTGTTTGTCACAAGACAAGGTAAGGCCAGATGTTTGCTGGCAGAACACAACAGAGGATGACTGAGAGCAGACCCAGTGACCACATTTCTCTGGTCAGACTCACATACTATTCTGAAACGCAGTTAAATCACCCAGATTTTCCAAAGGTGATTAGTTACTCAACTAGTTCTTGAAAACGCGACACAAGCTTCAGAATACATTAGCACTCAGAAGAACGTTCTAAGACTGCACAACTGGGGCATTTTGACTATTTTATTACACACCAGATTCCCACCTCCAAGCAGAGATAAAGAAAACATCAATCAGAACCACTGAAGTTGGATGCTAAAATATGAAGAGATGACAGCAAATATGAAGAACTTAGAAAAAGAATGAATGAACGTACTTTTGAAAAAGATCTTTACATAGAAGAAATTACATTTCTGCAATAGTATGAGTGGAGAACTAGGCACAATCCATGAAGTACTGTTAACATGCGAGGTGCCACTAACGTAACTTCGTAGCCAATCTACCTTTTTTCTTTTGTTATTTATAAGAACAGTAAGAGCTTCTGCCAGTGAGGTCTTCACAGATATGCCCTGCAACACTACAGGACCCTGCAGGTCACAGGATGCTTTTGTCTCAAACCAGTTCCCAGCCTTTACTGCAGAATCCGCTTCCCAGCGCACCCACAGATGGGCTGCGAGACATGAGGCCATGAAAACTACTTGTATTTTCTCCCTTGTGAATCACAGCCTTCACTTACAGACAAACCAACTCTCCCATTTTCTGTCAGAAGCTCCACTTTTTTCCTAAACTTTGAAAAGCTACTGCACTGGTCTAATCAAAATTCCTTCACTTTCCTATGCTTATGAAGAGCAGACGCAATCTTTGCTTTTTTTTTTTTTTTTGCATACATAGTGGCTCTATTGCAGAGCCATTTACTTAGCAGGGATGCTACACATACATATTAGAGAGGGGCAGAAACAAATCACATATTGCTGGCACTGTTTTGCTCTAGACAACTAAATCGTTTATAGGGAGAAAAAGTTTCTTCCCACTCTTTCATTTTTCTTCATCAAATACTTCGTAACATGAAAATTTCAAAAATTTGTCAGGTATCTAAGATCAAGATCAAAAGTCTGAAAAGACTTTGGCCTATTAGATTTCAGTTAAACTTGCATTCAAGTAAAAGTTCACTCTAAATGCATCAGTTAAATGAATTCCCTTCAAAACCACAGTTATTTGTAAATAAAATGAAGTCTGAAGTTACCACTGAAACTCAACTCAGAGCTGACTTATCTGCAACTGGAGTACTTGTTACAGATACAAACAGCACAGAGCTGTAGAAACAGGGAAGACAAATTATTTTCAATGAAAGAAAACAGAAAAGATTCTGCTTTTTTGTAGAATATTTCAAATCCCTATTATCTATGCTGTATTTGTGTATTTCGAACCCTTAACATTAATGTTGAAGTACAATTACCTAAGGAACCCTCACTTTTTTTTTTATTCCATAACCAGGTCAGTTCAATAGCTCATCATAGAGGTGCAGACCACAGTTAGCAGGGATCTTAGGCAGGAGATGCTTCCCATTCTTCCTCTTGGGCAAAAGAAAAACATTTTTCAGTTGCTTCAGGGTAAGAATGATTTTTATTAAGAAATGGCTCAACTTAGTTTGAGAAATCCCAAACAATTTGCAGAAACTCATCCCGAAATGGATTCTGTATCAAGGCAAATAGTTTAGCAAGAAAGACTAGAGGGGCAATAGCCACACACTGGAAAACCACATGTTATGGGAACTGGGAACCCTAGCAAGTGATTTATATCCACAGGAGGATTAGGGTACTTTAAAAGCATCATTGTTCAGCAGCAACAAGCAGCAGAGCAAACAAGGAGAGAAAGCTCTTGGTGTTCACAGCTAATCCCGTCAGAAAGAGGAACCCATGAGAAACCGGAACGGGTGTAAAATTCAAGGGGACTGCGGTTTGGAAAACATTCAAAGAGGAAGACAACAATAATAGAGTAAATAATTTAACCCAAAAGAACGGTTTTGGCATGACTACCCAATACCTGGAGAAAAAAGGTATATAAACCTATTATAATATAACAGAACAGTTTTTAAAAAGTCAGAGTGGAGAACTAGCACAAGAATGGAAGAAAAAGATGTACAAGAAATAATTAAATGCAAGGAACATAGGCAAGATGGCAGAATACAGGGAAAAAAACTTAATAAGGACCAGAAAATAATACTATTTTTAATGGAAAGGATACCTACAGTCTTCAAGACAGAATTCTTTCTCTTTCTCCTCAAAATTCACCCAAGAATTCACCTAGAATTCTAGTGAAGTCCAAAAGAAACACCAGGGACAAGATATAGGTATAGATATAAAGCCCCCCACCCGGTCACAACCCTGACACTGACAGTACTCTGTGCAAGAACATAAGTGGAGTATGGCTGAAAGAGTAAATTGAAAGACAAAACAAGAAATACCCGGCATATTAAAGAGCACAGCTAAGAGACAAGAGGAAAAAAAAACAGCTTGCAAGCCAAACTTCCATTGAGGTTCTGCATCTAAGATTTTAGAAAAGGTTAGAAAAGGGCCCACAGCCATCTACTTTTGATGAACCAGTAAGGAGTGGCAGGCAGCATGCCCAAGGAATTCACTGAATTAATCCACAGTGCTCCAGATAAGGAGTCCACACCATTCAAAATTCAGTGAGAAAGGCCACACAGGGTGGAGAGAAACTACCTCTTTAATAGGAGCAAAGGACACTGGGCAAAGCAAGAGACATGCAGCCTATTTTTTTAAGCCAGTAACAGTGTTACAGGGCAAAAAACAATGTAGTAGTATAACAATAGATTTTACTGATTTCTGCCTAGTGATTTCCC
Source organism: Stercorarius parasiticus (assembly GCA_013396915.1). Lineage (NCBI taxonomy): Eukaryota > Metazoa > Chordata > Aves > Charadriiformes > Stercorariidae > Stercorarius > Stercorarius parasiticus. Next base: position 311,603 of record VWZL01005345.1, on the reverse strand, counting down.
TAAACCTTCCAACCTATTCCCAGCACTATCCAGAAGTCAAGAAGGAAGTCAGCTGAATGTGCCATCTCTGCTGTCCTGCTTCCCCTTCTGGTACCACCGACGCGGCAGGACCCCAGTTTGGTGGCCGAGACCGGACATCCTGGGCAAAACCAGCTTCTGCAGCCTTGTACCAGATCTTGAGGAAGTCAGCCTCTGGGTCTAATGTCTTCCTACATGCAAATATGAACAACCCAGCTAGCTGAAGAAGGGGAAAAACACTGAGGGCAATATTGGTGAAGGTACTTTAATAAAAGCTTCATAATGGAGCAAAACACTTAGATTCCTTTGAAGGCAATGTGTACAGATATCAGTTCCGAATAACTCACACTTAGAATGCCAAGCTGCTTAATTTTATAAACATAGCCAATGGTATTCTTTTGGTAAAAGGATTAAGTCAATCAACACATGCACTATTAACTGATTCTTCATTTAGTAGTCCCACAACTTACACAATAAACCACAGGTCACTTGTACGTGTCACCAAAGAACACAAAAACTCGCTCCCGCACACTGTTAATAAAGGAACAGAGAGGCTGGCAGTTGTGTTCATGTATGAATTACACAATCATCACCAAGGAGCAACTTCACAAGATTTTTAAGACATTCAGGGACAAAAATGGCACTACATCTGAGCTCACACAAAACATGAGATGTACAGCCTCTCCCCTAGAATCCTCACAAGCCTAAAACAGACCCACACAGTCCATTCACTTGTTTGTTAGGGGCGAGGAAAAGGGGGTGGGAGCAGAATCCTGAGGTCACTCAAAAGGCATTAAGAGTCATCCTCCTCTTTGCTGGAAAAGAAGTGTGGAGGGAGGGATGGAGGGGGAGCCACCTTTTCCTGTGCCTGCCCCATGCACATTAATAATGGTCATTTCAGAGGTTTCATCAGCAGAAGATTTTATGCCTTGGCACACCAAAATGTGTTCACCATTGCTACCCCTGCATCCATTAATGGCTCACATGTTCGTACTCTGCAAGGGTAGCATGTTCACAGACATACCAGAAGGTGATTTTTCAACATCAGCCTCTTCTCGGCTCCACATCCTTTTGAAACAGTTCCTTCCTAGAACTTTATATTTAATACTGCTGACTAGAAAAACTAACGCACAGAGTTTTTTGTTCCTGAAAGCTCAAATATTAATCCTGTAGACAAGAGAAAATTGCAGTCAAGTCAGATGAGCAGATACCAAACACTCCCTTAATGAGCGACAGATCCCTTTCTCCTTCCAATTACTTTTTAAGAAACATCTTCCTGAATACACCCACATCAGAATCAAGCATCTTCATCACCACCCATGGACAACCTCTAAATTACTGCTGTCCTAGAAGCACTGTTCATTGATTGCTGTGAATATAAAGACCAATGGTTCTTCTGCAAAGTTAGAAGGTCACAGTGTAAGGACCATAGACATAAATATCAAAGATTAGGTAATTTTTCTTCTGTATTAGGAAACTGTAGTGGCTTAAAGTTGAGTGACTGGTTTTCAGAAAGGTTTCTACTGTTTTGCAGTACAACCAATTGCCACTGAAATCTTTTCCATTGCTCTTCCAACACCCCAGTAACTCAGTGTTTATGCTGTTGCCTGAATCAAAGCTACAATGTAGAGGTCAAGACTCTCCAAAATTAAGAACTTTGCAGAAGTACCAACACATAATCATTCAGGTTTTGGTGTATGCTATAAACATCACATGAAAATCAAAGCAAAATACTTCAGCTATACCTCTATAGCTTGTGATCTATGAATTTATTAGAAGACTGTCAAGACTGCGCTGCTGCATCCAGAGCTGGTATTCCGTAGTAGTCTGACTGTGGGGCAATGTTACTGGTTACTCAGTTTAGCAGAGCTTCTTGTTCTTCATTCTAGAAAGCACTGGTTATCTTTAAAGCACTGCCTGATGAATCTCTCAGCTCCATGAAGTATTTACAGGTTCACATTACCAAAACAGGTGAGTACTGACAATGTACAGTACCACATCTGGAACTTCACTGATGCATTCCAGGAACCTGCTGTGCTGTCCCTCCAACAAATACTGGGGTGGTTGAAGTCCTCCATGAGGACCAGGGTTGTCAATGCAAGGCTGCTCCTCTGTCTCTAGAGAGCCTCATCTGCTCAGTCGTCCTTGTCAGGTCTCCTGTAGCAGACCCCGCTGTAATATCACCTGCCCCTGCCCTCCCTCCAATCCTGACCCTGGTTTAGTGATCTGTTTCAGAAGAGCCACATCCTCACCTACTCTTCCTCAAAACCAAACTGAAAGGAAAGCCAAACTGCAGCATTTCCTCAAGAACAACTCTGCTCTTTGCTAAAGGGAAAAGGTTGTAACCATGTTTACATGTTTTACAAACCAGCCAACTGCATATTCTGAATGCAGTGCTCCACTGGGGGGCGTCTGAAGGGACCATCTCCGCAGTTCACGCAGGGATCCGAGGCTGGCCTTTCCCAATACAAGAAGTAGGACAGAAACAGCAATTTAAAGAATTTCCAACCTCTTTTGCCCCCCGTGGCTCATTTTCAGTCTCGCAGCATGACATACCACCATTTTAGTTGTTGGAAGCACAGCTGCTTCTGAGGCTGGGACGTGAACCAAAACAAAAAAAAAAAAAAAAAAAGAAATCAGCTTTGAACGAAAACAGGACTGGGGGAAGAATCTGCCCACAGAGCTGGTTATAACAGCTTTGGGATAAGGCTAAAGAAGGGAGGCAGTACAGAGACAGGGCACAATTACTCCAAAATGGTGTTATCAAAAACCTCGTATCTGAAGCTGTGGCCACAACAGCTGGAGAAACAGGAACTCACATCAGCTTCCGCAAGGACTCATCAAAACAAAAATAATTTCATTTTTACAGTTCAAATACCACTATTTTGTAAACAGAGAAACTACTTTCCCTAAAGGAGGAGTGAAGAAGTATTAAGCAAATAGTCAAAATATTGGGTCTTCCACAAAGAAAAGAGCTCTGTACACATGGAAATAAGGAACAAATACACCAGGATTATAAGAGAGAGGCACTGGCTAACACTATCATTAGCAATAAGTCATTTTTCACTATTCCCTGCAAATACTCACAATTTGAAGCCAGAGCTCACAACTGAGTAGACAAACAATGAATATCTGCATATGAGTTGTGAGGTTTTTAATAACACGACTTAACTCTCTACATTCCAGCATGCAGTAAAGTCCTAAGCAATCGCTGTGTGATTGTCAAGGACTGGAGCAGAGAAGGAGCTGTTGAGGGACATTAATTGTTTAGCATAAATAAGTAAGTTTTAAGTAGAATAAATTACTTAGGATTATAATACGGTGTGACTTGTGCTGCTTGCTTAGCTCTACTTAGCATGAGTAGCTAGATTTGCTGAAGCCTGTAAGGCGTGAGAAAGGTATTCTTCTTAGCAATTTTCCTAGCAGTTGGTACAGTGTTGTTTAGTCTTTTAGCATGGGAAAGTGCTGGGTATCCCACTGATGTTTCAGTAGTTTTTCTCTCAAGTCTGGGACTCTTCAGTTCCCTGTGTTCTCCCAACAAGGGCAGGTGCACAAGGAACATAAACCAGAAGATACAGAGGCTTCAACCCTCGGCTGAAACTGCAAATCAACAAGGTAAGAGCCCGCCTGAACACAGAAAAAGAACCCAATAAGATGTTAGAAGACCCGAGACCAAAAATCGCTATTGGACTAAAAGACGTGTGGACAGTGTGTTATGGGCATGTGAGGGGCAGGTGTGTGGATCACAAGGGGATCATTGCCCAGGGATCTCCTTGCTCAGGGTCCCTCTCTTTGGAGGCACCCAGACCAGGCTGTTCTTGCTGCTGTACCTTCCAATTAAATTAATTATTTTATGAAATTCGATGCTTGAGACTTTGCTGGGGGAAGCTGAAGGTCAAACCTGAAGGAGGAGGAAGTGCCCTGGAGTGTCTGTGTGTGCGACACCATGAACGGTGGCAGCATCTGGTCCATCCCAGCTCCTGCAGGCACAATCGCCAAGGCCAAGGCAAACACAAAGGGGAGCTAAAAGCCCCATGGCCCAGAGGATGACAAGAGGGTGAAGATGAGTTAAGATGGGTGATGTTTTGGGAAAACACCTAAGGAACAGAGAGAAAACATGGTCATCAGCACAGTCTGCTCCCTCTCAACTGGAGATAGGGAAAGCTCCGAGCTTATGTGGACTGTGACAAGGAAGAACTGCAACAACGACGACCATGTCTCCCTCATTTAAAATGCAGCCTTAAGCACCAAGTCCTGTTTGTCAAAATAAGCCACAGTTCCTTGTTTGAAGAAACTGTTTTCAGCTGCTTTATCAATTTTCGCTATTGCAGGGACACAGAGCAGCAGAATTATGTTCCAATTTCACCGCAGCAGATGCAACTGTCTCATTAATGTCATCGAGACCAGCTCTGGAGGTGTTTCCTTCACAGGCAGCAGCCTATGCTGAGCCTGCTCAGAGTAGGGCCGCAACAATAAAAGCCTACCTTCAAATACCAGATGAATTCTATATCTGCACAGGTGAAAAGGAGTGATTCCGTTTCTTTTAGCTTCCTCCTCTTTGAAGAAATCATTCACTGGAACAGATTTAATTCCTCAAAGCATCTCAAAGGTTTCTGTGGTCAGCTGCACTCCTACTGTCCACGATTAACATTTGCGTTATTTGGACCAGATTCTTCAGCATCTGAAAAATGTAACGTTACTGGGCCGTGCCAAACATTTTGGCGGGCCCTTTTCAGGCGAGGAAGGGGCAGGGAGCAAGAGACCAAAGCTGCTCTTACCCTCACCGCCTGTCTGCCAGGAGACGCTGCCACTTTCAGCTTCTCAAAGCTGACTCAAATCTCAGCAGCAAGTAAACCAGAAAGTGGAAATACAGGTATTTTCGTTCCACTTCCAAGGGAACACAAAAGGTTACGCTGCAGCTATTTCAAGCGTTACAGAGAGACTTCTAAGATGCTAGTGAAAAAAAAAAAGGAAAAAAAAAAAAAGAAGAGATGGCCTCTCATTTTAACTCCCAGCAGATTCATCTGTGACAATGCCAGCACAGAAGCTGGCAAGAGTTAGCACATCTAGTTCTAAAAGAAAGGTTTATTCCAGGCTTGGAATTATAAGAGGGTTAAAGCAAGTTAAATTAGCAGGCTTGTAAAGAAAGATAGCACCTACCACCAACCCACGCTACATGCGATTTTAACATGTGCTTTTAGCCCTGAATTTTGGAAAGTATATTTACAATGACTCGTGAAAGAAGAAAGTAGAACTAACCTGGCACAGAGTGGTAAAATACTCCCCCTGATGACTCAAACCCAGTATTAATTTTCTGATCTTTCAGAAGCATTGACTCAACTTACTGAGACTAAAAGACAGATCAAAGGAAGTTTTCATTCGGCTCAGCAAAATCACAGTTTTTCCCATTGATTCAGGTGCTCTTGGTATTAGATATGCGAAATCCTTCCACTGATATTTAGCATCAAATGAGTTACAAAGTAGAAGTTTGACTTTAAACAGTTTACAGTGATTAACTCAAACTGTACTCAGTGCCAAAATGGAGAAACATCTGCTAATCCAAAACACCGAGGATTGTGCCCATGCTGCAACCCAGATCTTTTAACACATCTGCTCTAAGCAGTGTACCTCAACCTCTCTTCAGGCATACAACCTGCATCTCGTGGGATAGTTCCCTCCGTGCTGTTCAGAAGGTACCTGAAAAGCTCTACAGGCTGAAGACCACTGTCATCAGAAAAACCTGCTTGCAGGCTGCAACATCTGGCAGCAAATTGCGTTAGTATTGCTTAAAATGTGACACAAAACAGGCAAGATAGACAAATTCCGGTCAGAGATTAAGAGGACTCACTCACAAACTGATGGCTTACATTGCTCTACCACTTCCAAACTGTCTTTCATATTCATGACACAACAGTTTCATCCCTGCTCTTCAGAAGAAAATTGTCCTTCCTGATCTTTCTTCAAGTGAGATAGTCCAGGGAGCTTTTAATTAAGTGCAACTCTTAAAAATTATATTAGTATAACAGTAATGGCCTTAATCTGGGGCTGGTTATTTAAATGGCTCTTTTTTTCTAATTAAGCATTAGCAAGTCCCTCCGTGCAGTGCTACAAACAAGATGTTCGCTCTGCCCATCAAACACTGCTTAGAATCCTTCATCCAACACCTGAGAGAGGCTGGGAAGACTCACCAGCGTGGACTACTCTCTCCACACCTCCTTACCCACACTCATTGCCAAGAACCTGCCACCAGCTGCCAAGAGAAGCAGGATACAGGCATGATGTGTTTTTAACTTGACTCATTATAGCCACTTCTGCAAGTCTCGGGTAGCTCAAGCAGAGCTTGAGACAAGGAACAATATAACTGAGCACGTATGTACCTACCAGGCAGAAACAGCGGCCAACTAGCACCGGTGCCTCCGAATAGAGCCCAGGCGGAGTCAGGAGTACCTGCCCTGAAGTGCACAGCACGCTGCCCAGCTGCTGCTCCAGCACCGAGGAATGGACCCAACACAGCACAACAGCAGGCGTCGGGAAACCAACCCAGCATTATGTGTCCGTGAAGTGCTGCCACACGGGGGTTGTGACATCCCCGCTTTGCTCACCAAACACACACACGTGCATCTCGGGCATGCTGAGGTTTATTTTATTGCTTGTGCACTACCGTGGGAGCTTTTTAGCACAAGTTTTGATATACCAGAAGTATGATCACTCTTCCACGCTTACTTTTAACCACCTTTCTTGGCATGGACATAACGAATATTTCACTGCAAGGTCAGATACTTTCAACTTTGGCTGACTAGTCTTGAGAAAGCTTTTAAAAGAAGTAAAGGCCTACACTTTTTGGACTTAAGCAATAAAAATACTGATGCCCATCTACGGTCCTTTTCTTCTAATAGATCTACTTATGCCTTTTTAGAGAGAACACATGCAAATTGCACAAACAGCACAGCTAAGCAGCCACACACAAATATGCCAGCTCTTCAATATCCACCTCCACATCCAACTGCACAAAGACAGTAGTTAACTCGGTGATTTTGGTATAAAGAAACTGGCATTGACAACTTGCTTGCCAATTGGAATCAAGCAGTCACACATTTAAAGCCTCAGCCAAAATCAGAATGTTTCCTCCCACATTCATGGCTGAGTCCACGTGAAAAAAAATCCACAGAATCTTTACCCAAAGCAGCACAAAAAGGGAGCAGATTTGTTTGAACCAAGGCTGAAGTTTACCTACCACTGAGGAGATGCAGGCTTATAACCACAGCCAAAACCGAGCAAGACCCACGTTAATGGTTCCTTACAGAACCATTGTTCAAACTCAGGCATCCACCAGAACTCTCTGGTCTCTTTCTGCAGAGCTGCTTTCCAGCCAGTCAGGCCCCCAGCATGTCTACAGGGTTGCCAGTCTATCTACATGCTAGGGGGCCATGTAGGGTACATCACCTGCTGTATAGGGAGGTTGGTTCCTCTCCAGGTGCAGGACTTCACATTTCTGCTTGTTGAACTTCAGGAAGTTCCCTTCTGTCTATTTCTCAAGCCTATCCAGGTACCTCTGAACAGCAGCACAATCACAGAATGGTTTGGGTTGGAAGGGACCTTAAAGACCACCCAGCTCCACCCCCTGCCCTGGGCAGGGACACCTCCCACTAGACCAGGTTGCTCCAAGCCCCCTCCAACCTGGCCTTGAACACCTCCAGGGATGGGGCAGCCACAGCTTCTCCGGGCAACCTGGGCCAGGGGCTCACCACCCTCACAGCAAAGAATTTCTTCCTGATAGCCAATCTAAATCTCCCTCTTTCAGTGTAAAACCGTTCCCCCTTGTCCCAAGGCTCCCCTCCCTGATCCAGAGTCCCTCCCCAGCTTTCCTGGAGCCCCTTTTAGAGACTGGAAGGTCTCTCCGGAGCCTTCTCTTCTCCAGGCTGAACCCTCTCAACTCTCTCAGCCTGTCCTCCCAGCAGAGGGGCTCCAATTAGATGTTGTAGCTTTAAACTTTGCTTTCATCACCCCCTTTGCCTCCTCCAAAGCCTCTGGAGATGTTATATAGAAGATTTGCAGCTGCAGATCTTTGCAGAAGATCTCAGGTTGGCTCTTCCTTAGCAATTGCCATTGTAAGAGAGCCTTATCTACACAAGAGTTTTAAAGGTGCTGCACTGGTGGCAAACAATAAACATTTCTGTAGTGACGTTCCCAACAAAGAAAAGATGAAAAACAGAGATAATTTGAGCAGCACAGCTACAGCCACACCTACACGATGGGTACTGAAAGACCTCAATAGCACTGTTCACAAGAATTCAACAAAATTTAAAAAAAACCCAAATCAGTAACTCCAATTCCAAAACCCCAAGAAATGACCTTTCATCCACCAGAAGCAAAAATGCGTATTTTTTTTCCACACCAATATTGCATCTGGTCACAAGATAAATTAGTAATCTTTGCCTTTATTGCATAATATGTTCCTTCCTCTGGCACTTCTGTTTTGAAAGAAGTTGTTTTAAAACTTAAGCTCAAAGCCATTTAAGATCATATTTGTTCAGGAAGTCCCAGTTTCAGTAAATAGCACTTTTCACACCAAATTGTGGGTAAATACCTATCAATTACTCTCCGATGCCACCAAAGGACATGCACAAGTTCAGCTGTAATTTATTATGATCCTTGCTACAGAACTTTTTACAGATTTCTTGGAGTGCTACTTTGGGCATTAAAAATGAGCAGAATCTGATGGCACATCACGACATGAAGTGCCAAAGGCAGGGAGTGAAAAACGTTGCTCCATGAGGCAGCCACATCAACTGCTATTTTAAAGCACAGCCTGTCTGAACACCGCAGGTATCCACTCCTGAGATCATCCAGCCAGGGGTAACAGGACCAACAGCTATACTCAATCACGATCCTGATGCAAAACACTAAGACAAAACACCTCAGGCCGTGAATCAACATGAATATGTGAAAAAAAAAACCCAACCAAACTGGAATACAAGGATGCCTCCAAATCATGAGTTTTCTTATGCCATCTCATCAGTAACACAGATCCCTGCCTGGGGAACTACTCTAAATGGAGCGACATCTCTCCAAACACCTATTCCTTTTTATCTTTTCTAACAGGACAAAAATACACTTCTCAGGATGTAAGACAGCACTGAGTTTCTACGGTGGTCTTTGAAATCAAGTAGGGTTTTTTAGCGCTGCTTAAGGTACAGACACGTACGTTATAACCACCACCAAGCAGATGAAATTACACTGCCAGCCCAAGACTGGTGCCATCCAATAATAATCCTGTCTTTTACCATTATCCACAAGAGCCAGTAAGAAGCAACCATTGAACTAGGAGTGTTCAACAAACAATTGCTGGTTGTCTTCCAATGAGGGAGCAAGCGAGGCTGCAGCTCCTACACCAGTCACAAACATCTGCAGGACCTTCTCGTGAAGTAAGAGCGGGGGCTCAGGTGTCAGATTTTCTCAATCTAAAGCCTGCCATCCTCAAAGCAACCAAATGAGGTTAGAGATAGGGATGGTACTTTTTCAAACACAGGCTTATCTTTTCAAAGTCTCATATAACATGACCACAGAACAGAAAACCCATGCTATTCTAGCTCTTCCTTAATAACCTTGCACAAAAAAAGGCATCTTTTGGGCACCAGGGTTAAATCTGAGCTGATCCTAAAATCAACCAGATGTCTTCAAGTGACTCTGGGAGTGTCATCTGTGACACTCTCACAAAATTTGCTTAAAAAAAATAAAATTTTTTGCAGTTTTCTCAGACTGTCTCAACCAGAGCAGACTCCGCTGAGAGATGAAAACTTGAGACACTCACTAAGGAGTTAGACCATCACTAAACCAAAAACCACTTTAGAATATTTTTTTCCTCACACAAACTGAAATTGCACCTGAAGCATTTTAAGGACTTTGGTAAACAAGAACCAAAACTTGCATTTTCAGCACAACAAACCATCTTGAAAACCAACACTCCCAGCAAAAGCGTGACCAGCAGGGATGGCAACTGCTCTGCAGACCAGCAAGCAGCCGCTGCTCCAGCCCCCCCATCCCCTCCACAGGCGACCAGCCCTCACTGCACTGCCCCAGGACGCTGCAGACCAAGCAGCCACACTTCTCACGGGTGTTCAGTGCCAACTCACCAAGCTCCTGCCATTAAAAGGCTCACATATCCAGCTCATGCTCTTCCCAGAGAAGAACGGGATGTTAATTAACAGCCACTGAGCCACATCAGCCTGCACTTTCCCCTGGCAGTGACACAGGCAAACCCCACCATGGAGCCCTGCTCCTGGAGGAGCACGGGATGATGGGTGTGCAGGGTCTGGCAGTGAGTGGCAGCTCCCACACCACAGCATGGATGGTTCTGCTGGGACCGCATCCCGCCCTCTCGGCTTTCCAGAGCTGAGTACAAACAGCACCCCGGCTCCTGCAGAAACACTGGAGACTGGAGCCACAGGTTATCCCAGCTGAAAGCCAACACAGCGAAAGCCCACAGTGCCACGCACCCTGAAGGGACTGTTTTACACCAACAACACCTGCACCTCACTAGTCAGTCAACCATTACTGGCCCAGATCAGGTAAGTTCAGACATAACAGATCCTGACTTTTTCCTTCCTCTAACTTTAACCATTATTCAGGCTCAGACTCACAGTAACACACACTCACTGCTCCTTACAGACCAGTGATATTACACCTTACTAAAGCATAAGATGCTTGTTCAGCGCTCTGCCACAGGCAGTGATTTACAAGCCCTGAGCCTCTATGGGTACAGTACTTCTGTCCATCCCAGAAAAGGCTACAGCGGTTTTGCTCCAAACTAGTATACCTGGAGATTATGAAAAACACATTTATTCCCTAACAGGATGATCACCATGGCAACTATCTTCCAGGAAAATAACAGCCAACAACTCCAGGACAAAGACAGGCCACTAAGGAATTTGTTAAGGGAGAACAACCAGCTCACAGAAATCTGAAAAATACTGAAATTTGCCAAATTTATCTCTGAAGGAACTGTAAGCACGCATCTGCAAACTTCTTATCATAATCCATCACACAAGTTGAATCAATGACACTACCATTTGCCTCAACATCTCAGTGTCTTTTAACACCCTTTGAAACTTCTTAAGATACGCTGTAGGGCAGTTTTAGGGCAACATTCTCCAGTATACATAATTTCACCTTTCAGACCATTTCCTTATATCAAAAGAAAACTTCCTCTTATACTCAAATTCTTTGCCACTCCACATATTAGTATTCACTTTTAGTCACATGAGTTTCATTAATGAAACTGCAGTTATTGCAAACAACACCTAAATGATGATTTTCATGAAACAGAATGTTTTACAGAGGTAGATCAGCCTCATCTTGCAAATTAAGCAATAAAGATTAATACCTTGCTTAGGGATACACAGTCGGGGACAAATGGAATATACATATTCTTACAGGTTTTTGGAACTACTGCAGGAATTGTTCAATTTTCACAGAGCAGCTTTTTGGGGAAATGTGCACCAATTTTAATTGATGGAATTACAGAGGCCGTAACTTATTTATATAGAACTAAAAATAGGCATCTAGTTGGGCTACAGAGTCAAAGTCCCTGGTACACTACCTAAAACACGCACTAAGATCACAATCAGCAGCTCAGCAAACCATTTCACTCCTGATGCTCTGGTGTGTTTCTCCAGTTTTCATGAAAGCAGCTGAAAGGAAACAAAAACACTTTTCTGCTCAAAGCTATTTGAGTATACTACCACAGCCAAATAACAATGGCCAGGTTAGACTGAGGAACCCGTTTAACGTTTGCTGCACCAAGTTCTGCCCACTGCTAATAGAGGAATTTCCCAAGCTGAACTCCTCGATCCTACCTCTGCTTGTAGGGGATGACAGGAGGAGTAACTGCAGTACAGGCAGGGATCCTTCCCAGCCACAGCACTCCCCTGCCAATTAGCGTTTGCTCTAGCATTGCAGACACAGTCCATTTTGCTTCCTGTTAGAGGACCAACATCACCAGGCTATTAAGCCAGAGAGGTAGGAAGGTAGATCTCTGTCCCTCCAGTGTCATCTCAGCCTGAGTCACTGGAGCTCACGCATAAAAGCTCCTAAGAAAAGTCTGCTAAATACATGCTGTACAGCAATGTGGCATGCTGAATGATTCAGTCAGGTATCTACTTTCAGTATATTAATTTTCCTTTAAAAAAACAAAGTAAGATTAATGAATAATCAGTCCCTTCTGGAAGTCAGAGATGTGTTTGGCTACCTTTGCTGTAACCCACAGTTGATAAGACTGCCCCTGCCCTGGAGTGGCAGCACAAACACCTACATCACAGAAAAGATAACCGTGTCCAAGTAGTTTACGAAAGGAGAGTCAAGAGATGGTATCAGTGCACACTGGCCTCTTCTAAGCCCGTACAGAGGAAGTTAGCCGACTTCCTCATTCCAGGTTTAGAATTCAACATGGAAGTACAAGATAAAAGCCTTAAAGTAAAATACAGCTGTGCAAGCTGGTTAATTTTTGTGCTTCTGAAACAGCTGAGGTTCTCCATTTTCTGCTACCTGGGTGGGACAAAGCTGCACAGGCACAAAGCAAAGCCCACACAGCTCTGCTAGTCTTGTACATTACAGGCAGATTGCCCTATGAGACCGCTGCGCTATGACCTATGCACAGGAAGGCAAGACCTGCTTCTTTTCTAGCCTTCATTGAAGACGCTTTCCAATTCAAGGCATGTACCTTCTAACATCATCTGAACACTTTATCTAACCACCATTGCCTCCCAGGTGCACCTCAATGACTACTTAACATCTGTCAAATGATTGAAAGAAGAAAATCTCTACAGACCTCGGTGACATTTAAGAACTGAATGGGTGAGCAGTGAAGGCTCAGGTCATACAACACAAGCAACTTGCTCTTCTAAAAGGAGTCTTTTGAATATCCCTATGGCAGGTTCAAACAAGGTCACCCTCCATACAATGCCAGCTGGATATTCTGGTGCTCCTACGGTCTCACTGTGCATGTGTATATTTCATTGCTAAAACCATGAATAATGGTGCAGATCAATTTGAACCTAGAAAACATATGCCTCAAGTTCTCTTCGCCCTAGAGTCAGATGGGTTTTTCTTCCCATTTGTTGTAAGTCATAGTAGGCATACATACCTCAAAATTGCTCAGGCTAGCTCGTCTCTTTGCATAGATATGCTCACAGTTGTAATCCAAATGTCTTCAACAGAGGTCTGATTTTAAAAATACTTAGAAGTACAAATTCCACAGGAAACAGGAAAGTCAGGGGAGGGAAGGAGATACGATTGATTGGCTTCTACATTTGCAGACATCTGCAGTCAGTAGTGTAGGTCATTTTCAGAGTCAATCTTGGCAACAAAGCTTCTTTGTAGAGGAGAAAGACCTGCCAAAATTAACAAGCATAGTAAGAAACACCATTAACATCTCATAAGCAACAAAACAGCACCACAAATTCAGAGTCTTCTTCAGAGAAAAGAAGTAACTCTTATTTGAAATATTGAGTTCCTGCTAGCTTTGACGTGTACTTTACCCTAATACGTTATCTCAAGGAGGAAAAGTCTCTAAACATTCAGATAATGTTTGATCATAACAGAGCATACAACACAACGCCACACCGCAGAGTGCCTTGTTTCAGACAAAACTTCCCAGCTCGATAGATGCCTTGTTGTTCACTGCATGTTTTCACGCAGGAATGCTCGTCTGACCAGTGTCAGAATAAAGAATTAAGCTGCCATCCAAAACGAGGACCAACACAGCACGCATGCAAGTACATACCAGGGGAGTTCCTGCACAGCATAAACATTTAGGAATGCTGGTGCACTTCTGAACTTATCTAATTTAGATTTAAGTTAATAAAACGTAAACTCCTCAGGGCAGAGACCTTCTATTCTGTGTTTGCATTTCACATAGTATGTCAGACTGAGGTTCCAAATCAAGGCCATTCAACGTTACCATGATACAAGTTTTTGTACTTTTGGTACAACAGTAGGATTCTTCTTTGCAAATAAAAAAGCTCAGCTGTTTTTGCATTATCACTAAATGCTTCTGAAAGTATGAGAGAGTTCATCTTGCAAAAAAAGACATTCAACTCCATACAATCACTTGCTTCCTCCTTCTTTCCTTTTCCTTCTGTGACCATTTTAACATGCTTGGCCAGAGGAACAATTTTAAGAATTTGGAGCTTATATTCAAGCTTAAAGAATCAGCTCACTGTGCCATGACAACATCCAGTGTCCCAACCGTTCAGCAGTTTAAAGAATTTCAATTTAAGTATTTAAATCCCATCGGACTACTGACTTTCTAGCGGTGCTGACAGATCACATCTAGCCTGCCCCTTTCACATTGCATTCACATATCTCCACTTCTTCCAAAGAGGCCAGTTTATCCACTATTAAACATTGTGCCGAGTTCACAGAATCACAGACCAGTCGGGGTTGGCAGGGACCTCTGGAGATCATCCGCTCCAACCCCCTGCTCAGGCAGAGCCACCTACAGCTGGTTGCCCACAAACCACTTTAACAAGTCCCACTGTTAATACTGAAACTCTACCCTCTCTCTGGTCCTAGAGAGTTAAATGATTCACTATTACTTCTATAGAAACTCACACCCTCATCAAGAGGGTACGATCTTCTCGAAGTACCGTTTTGTCAAGCAGTATCCAAGCACGCTGCAGTGCGCAGCTCTCACAATGTCTCAGAGGACAGACATAAGGGAGAAACACTATTTCAGGGGTGAGGAGACTTCAGGTCCATCAAGGGGAAGCCGCTCAGCCAGCTCACCTGAGCAACAGCTTAAACTCAATCATTCCAGTTCCCAAAGCCCAGCTTTTCCAAAGCCTCGGCTATGGCCAAGGCAAGCAGGAAGCAAGTGGAGCAAGAAGACTCCTCCCCCAGATCTCTAAGCAAAAATTCCTAGAAACCCAGCCCAAGATATTATCACGCCAATTATTTTTGAATGGTTCAAAAACAGTTCTCAGAAAGACCAGACGAGATACTAACCCAAGGTCTGCCTAACTCCAGCGCGGACCACAGCAGCCCACTCAATACAAATGCCACCAGCTTACAGACAGGCACCAAACCATCCCCTAGACCAGAACGGGAGCTGACTTGCTAGATAGAACCCATTTCCTAAAGAAAACACCTCTTTAAACACAAACACACAAAAAAGTCTATTTTGTATCTGAACTAGATGCAGCTTTTAATTATTGGATCTTTAGCTATGATTAAATAAGATGCGAGAAAGCCCAAACCATGTCAGAGACCTGCTTAAAAAACAAAACCATGCAACTTTTATGTGATACATGGCAGGGGGGGAACCCCAAACTTTTCAATGGCAAAAACTTTTTTTTCTTTTAATGGCATGAAAACATGAAGTCCCAATTTATTTCTAATGCAAAATCTACATAAAGTAGAGCTTCCTCCATCTTCAGTTGATTTCCATATTTTGAATGGCTTCCAGATTGGCTGAGTGGGTTTATCAGGCAGCTGAACTGGACACAGAGGATACAAAGCTCCAATAAACTTGTCCGTTTGGCACGGGAGCCCTGTGAGGACATGTCGGTCACTGAGCCGTGCAAGTCCCGCAAGCCAGGGGCCTCACAGTCCCCAGAAAGAGGGAGAGAGTCCCCAGCACCGAGAGGAACATCCTCCCGGCTAACACACCAGGCCTTCCTCACCACCAGACATTTCCAGATGGACAAAGAATCTACTCCAAGAGGAGTACCTGTTGAGGAAACATGAAGCCATCCGCAACACATTAGTTTTGCTTACAATAGGAGGGGCAGTGTGCAGCGAGGACAGCCCTGTGTGCTCCCCAGGCTCAGGAGGACCCTTTTGCTCAGGTTCAGGGAATTACTACTTCAGTGGCCACACTTATGGCCCAGATGTGTGTTACAAAGGGCTTCCCCCTTGCAGAAACATTTGATCTTAAGGTTTGTGGGCGATGGACACTGTTTCTGATACAGTGGTAGTTAACGTTACTCCCCTCCTCATTTACGCTACCACTCAGACATTTATACCTCCAGTTCACACCTTTACACCTTCTGCCCACCAAGAAGCCTCCTCCAGTTTCCTCACTGATCTTGCACTGAAAGTGATGCCTCAACCCACGGTACATGCATTGTTGGCCATGGTATCTGTTTGTTACTAACGCATAGTTGATGTTTCTGGTACCATCCATGACAGCAGTGGTGCACACAGGTTCAGCTGACAAACACTTTCAGTTCTCAGCCTCCTGATGAGTCTCCTTGAACTAAAGTTCAGAAGCCACCGCTCCACCTCTGGAGTTCTCTACAGGCCTGTCTCTGAAAACCCGTTTTTAGAACGGCAAAACTTGAGCTCACTTGCATGTTAGCACAACGAAATAATTAGTATCTTAATTATCTCATAAAAGACCTCTGGAGTAGGGAGGAACAGGTGAAGAACACACCCAAACTTCAGCTACCCTAAAAACCGGTGAGGTCAGTCACAGCCGACTCCTCCACAACAAAGAGCCCACGCACCGGTAGCGCCTTCCC
>VWZL01005345.1:230784-294814 GCA_013396915.1 Stercorarius parasiticus | reverse complement strand
GACGTCAGCCGGTGGGAAACCATTCCCTCTCCCCCGCGCCTCGAGGCCACGCCCCGGAGGTGCCCCGCCCCTGGGCCGTCACGTACGGGCGGTCACGTGCGCCGCCGTCGGCTCCGCCCCGTACCGCAGGGAGGCGGCCGGTACCGGAAGCACGCGCCCGCCCGCGGCCCCGCGCACTGAGCCTTTCCCCGGGAAAGGCGGCGGTGGCTCCTGTGCCTTCGGCAGCAGCTGGAGCCCTCGCAACCGGCGGGGAGCCCCGCGGAGCTCCCGCCGACCGGAGGTGGCAGGGCCTGGCGCGGGGCCTGCGGCAGCGCCCGCCGCTCACAGCTGCGTGGCCCCTACCTGCCGAGCGCCTGCCCGGCGGCGGCCCCCCAGCACCGCCCTGGTCGCTCTCGTGTCCTGTCTGCCATACGCGGCTCGCCCCGAGCCCCCAGCCCCGGGACAGGCCTCGGCAGAGCAGCCCCGCCGCCTCCGAGGCCTCCTGGTGTCTGTGGCTCTGCTGCCCCGGCCTGGGGCTCCATTGCCCCTTCAGCCCTGGGCGCGTGGTGAGCGGGACTCCCCGGCGAGGCCCTGGGGTCCCCCGTGACACCACGCCGTGGGAAGGGTTCACGGAGGGGACCAGATTGCAGATGGTTTTGTGACTTCTGGTTTGCCACGTGGAACGGGGCTGGGGGTTAAGTGACCGTACAGAAGCTTCTGGAATAGTTGGACTCTATTGTGTGTATTTCAGAAGGGCTCCAGCTGCAGCTGGTTTTGCACCATCGTTTTCATCTAACAGTGAGTTAGATGAAGTGCTTTGAGAAGACACCAAAGACCAGGATCTCAACGTTGACCTGACCATCTCCCTTCATCTGAACGGCAATGTTATCCAGGATGACTGTGCTTGTGTATTTTTAGAAAGCTGCACCCTTTCTAGAAACTGGATGAATTCGATGAAAAATTTGCCCTGATCTGTATTTGTCTGATGCAATTACTGTATTTCACCACAAAAAAGTTGGAATCTATACAACTTGACTTTTATTTCAAACCAGTGCTCATTACTTCTCACAATTTTTCCCATAAAGCTCAAGAATTAATGAACATCAGCGAATATCTTTCCCACTGAAATCCCCCCCAGTAGCTCCAGCTCTATTTCTGTTTTTCCACCATCCCTTCCCCAGGTCACCTCTGGTGTGAGCCTGGAGCAGAGCCTGGCTATGGCATGCAGGGAAGGCAGATCTGGATGTGGAATTCGAGCTCTGCCACTTGAAGTTACAGTCACAGGGCATGCGGGAAAGACATGGGTCTTGACATGCCAAGAGAACCTAAAGGCAAGAAATAAGAGATGGTGAGTCTTTGCCTACCAAAGCGAATATTCACCGCTGACACCGTCGGAGCTCGGCTGATGAGTGAGGAGTGACGGGTGTATCCTCTGTCAAGGGCCTCTCCCTCCCTATTCCCTCCCTTCTCTGATGCTCTGCGGTCAGATAAGCCTTCTGCCTTTTCACAAACAATTGGTCACCCAAGGTCTGGCTGGGCATTGCATGATGTGCAGGACTTGCAGGAAATGAGGACAGTTTATTTAAAGCTGACAGGAGCTTTGTTCCTTCCCCTATCTCCTAAAAAAAAACATTCTGCAGAACTAGTAAGAGATCTTTTAAAATTTCTCTTTAAACCATTTGTCACCTCTCCTCAAAGTGGAATAACCAAGCGCTGGGATCTCGTGCCAGCACCTGAGAACAGAAAACAAGACTGACCGAAAGCAGCAAGCGAAAAAGAGTGGCTGAATTTCACTAGCTAACTTCAGAGCCTTTACAATGTAAACAAACAGCATACACGGTGGCATTTATATTCAAAATATTTATTACTTCAATTTTTTCTTATTTATTAAGAACAAATACCCAAGTAAGTAACAAATTGTTAGTGTTAGATCTCCAGTCGACATTAAATTTGGCTTTAAACATGTAAGTCTATTAACTACAACATGATTAAGAGTATCAGATTCAAAAGTTCACAGGAAATCTGTGTTTTTAGACAACACACAGAAGTGATGAACCAGGTAGCCAAGGAAGTAATTAGAGTACAATTATCCCTCTCTGCAGGTACTGGGTATTGATGTTTTGGCTTATTAGTTAAATTCCTTCTCTACATACTTTCTCATGGGACTTTCTGCAATATATTTCTACGTATTTGATCTTGTACTGCGTAATTCATTCTCAAAAAATACTTTGTATTCACTAATTCAAAGAGGGAACATTGCAAATCTACAAACAGATATGCAGGGCATGGCTTTTATATCGTAGCTTTGTAGCATCTTCTCTATTTTTTTCAGGACAACTGAAGCCAAAGGAGCTCAGTACCTCTGAAAGCCAGGCAGCACGATGCTTGTGTGCATGCACGCTCCAGATCTGTAGACCTACATCCACCTATGGACAGGAGCCAACACTTGTGATAGAGCCTTCTGTTCCGGACACTTATCTGAGCTATCACTGTAACAGAGCTCTAGAGTTTCAGGTGATCAATGCGCCAACTTAAAATCAGTTCACTCCTTGCACAGAAGGAAACATTTGGGGCCTGACTGGTCTGACTGGGGCCTGAACACAGTGGCTTGTGCCAGGGCAAAGGGAATGCAAAATAAGCACAGCAGTTATTTTCTGAGCTGGTGGCATTCAGCACAGCACTTAATGCTCATTTGCACCGCAAAGCCCTGTCACAGACTGTGGGCCTAGGTAGAACCTAGGAGGATGAAAGCTGGGCTGAAACACCAGAGCAAATAGCTTGCATGGGGCTGAAATGGGGAGGGTCTCTTTGTGCTTCTAGTAATTGATTTTGATTCCTGCGAGGGAATAAAAAAACCCAACTTGTGGACTGATGAGATTTACCTTTCTATGCCTTCCTCAAAACATTACTTACACTGCCCTGGACAGTTCTCATGATGCCACCCTTGGTTTGTTAGCCCGGCCATTCAGTAAAACGAGAGTCCCCAGCCTTGTAGATGGGAACCGTTGTGCCTCCAGATGTTGGGGTTTTTTTGGTCCTGTCTTTGTATAATTTTGCTCTTTCAATTGGGAGTTGCTGGGAAGAAACCAAGCAGCAGACTGAGGACAGACATGAAATAACCAGGTGAATCGAATGTAACGGACTGATAAATTACATTCAGATTAAAGCTTAGTTCTTTAATCTCCAGTCACTATAGAAACTAACCCTGCCTGACTGCTGGGATACCATTTCAGAAGCACCAGCAGGCATCAGCTGTACTGCCACAAATGGTGAGTAAAGGACGTGAGCTACCCTGGGAGTTTGTTACAGAGAGAAACACAAGCTCACGAGAGCAGTTCTGGTTAGAATGGTGAAAAATCTTTGCTGATCTGACCTGGGAAAAATGTAGCTTTTAATTCAGCATCAGCTCTCAGGGAGGCCTTGTAGCAACAATCATGAGTATGTTTTGTGACTGCCGTCTTCCTGAACTCTGATTCCCTTTACATTTACACTGCAATTTCATTCCTTCTTGCATAGCATCAGAAGACATGGCTACATTATAGATGTCTCCTAATACCCATGTGATACAATTCAGTTTTGCAGTGCTCTCACGATGAGGGAGTTATTACTTTGGCATGTACCAACAGCTAGGACGGAATGACACTGGGCAAAGAGAGGAGAAAAAAGGATTATTTTTTTATGGGTCACAATGTCCAATGCTTTGCAAGGGGTTACCTTACAGGGTTTGGATGCCAGGCTGAGCATGGGCCTGTTTGGCCACCACTTGCAGTGAACCTTCTGCCTTCAGTGTTAGACAAGGAAGTTTTCCCAGATTTTCCCAGATTTGTAGAGTGACTGACCCCAGCATCTCAAAGCTTAGACCACATCCCCTGCAGTATGGGTGAGCTCAGTACTGCCCGTTTGGTCTGCTGCCATCTGTCCTTGCAGCCGCAAGTGGCTCACAGACAAGCAGGACCAGGGCCCAGAGAAGATCCCGATGTCCCATGCCCCATGGGCAATGGGAGTTGGAAGGCAGCTGCCTTTCCCCTGCCCGCGGCTGGCCTGGGTGCACCCCAGCTCCAGCATCTTCCCTCTGGCAGGGTGCACTCATGGGCTGGGCACCAGAGGTTCTCTTCCCATATAGTTCCTGCAGTTGCTAGTCAGAAGGACTATATGTAAATCTTAGCCACACTACCTCCCTGGGTGCTACACAGTACGAAAGTTCGTGTGCTTTAATCAGTCCACTGAAGGGCTACCCTGCTCACACAGAGATGACAATACAAAATTCTGTGTAGGGAAAAATCAGTTTTTTTCTGATTGTAAGGGTGAAAGAAATTTCTTAAAATGAGGGTGGTGAGAGACTGAACAGGTTTCCCAGAGTAGTTGTGATGCCCATCATGCCCATCATTGGAAGTTTTCGAGGTCAGGTTGGACAGAGCTTTGAGCAACCTGATCTAGTGAAAGATGTCTTTGCCCATGGCAGGGAGCTGGACTTAGATGGGAGTCCCAGGGAGATGGCCCTGGGAGAAACACTGCAACAGATATGATGACAGGTGGGGCTGGGCTGTGAGGTTTCTTCCCACAGGGTTTGACCACACGCTACTCTACTCTTCTCTACCACTTCTGCTCTGTCGTAGCAACATTTTCATGCTACAGAGATTGCAAGATATGCTGCAAATGCTGTAAGTGAAGCCTAATTTCCTTGTGGCTTTGCATGTGTAGAAGGCTCTGTGGAGAGGGGAGCCAAAAAAGGCATCTCTCCTGATCAGGGGCTCACTTAGTCTCAGGTCCATGTACAAACAACTTACACAATCTCAGACCAGAAGTTATTCTAATGCTGATATGCAGATAGAGCCATGCCATATTACTGTACCAGTGAGGCAGCTGTTTATATTTCAGCAAGCTCCCGGTGTCATAGCATTTCTGTGTTTCCAGCCGAGCTGAGCATTGTATCCCACACCCTCAGTGCACACAAGTCATCCACAGACCACAGTGAGAGCGAGACGCACCCAGCTACAACACCAGCAAGAAAGCAAAGAGGAGCAAAATGCAAAGCGTTCATTGTAGAGCAATGAGATTCTTTCACTGTAAGCAAACAGAACTCCCATAAACTCTGCCAGCAAGTGGCTTACTTCCACAGGTCTTGAAGTCAGCAGCTACCTTCAGTTGCAGAAAACATTTTCTCTAGGTATTTCTTCACTTTTGTTCCTCATGGCTCACAAAGTAGAGCACAGCCTCCCAAGGAGCAGGAAAAACCACACCTTTCATTGCCAAACAGACTCTTAGCTCTAACCTCTATGTCAAAGGAGCAGGAAAGGACAGTAACACCAAGGCTGGCTCTGAATGGTTACTGTGGCTTGAAATGTCCTTAAAAGGTACAATCCATCCAGTTTCAGCATACCAGAAACACTTAATCCAACCTGGGGTGTATCAGAGCAATAGCATATCCCCAGTTGGGTATTAAAGGGGTTGTAATTTCATTTTCTGGCTCCTGTGACTAAATTGCTGCAGCTTTGCTTTTGTGGTCCAGAAATCCTAGGGAGCCTTCAATGAAATTACAGCTTGTTATAACCTGAAGGGTGCACTTTACTCTCTAGATAATGGTGTAATGCAATAATATGATGAAAAATAATGTACTTTCATTTGCAAAGTGCTCTGTCTCTTGTAAGTGCTCCAATCCAGACGAGGAAGTTAATAAAAGAAAAGTAATTAATGCAAATATAGTAATAAAGTTTAGCCTTTTCCATGTGGCATTTCCAAACAAGTCAGCCTCATATCATTGCTCTTGAGCTAGATAGATATGATCAGCCCCCTCTGCAGATGGAGATGCTCTATTAAAACCTGTGATGTTGAGTTGAAGGAAAGTTTGAGCCTTTCACACTGATGCCTGTGGCTCAGGGATGTGCGAAGTGTTTGCCATTCACCAAAGAAGCAGAGAGGATAGCAAACAACCAGCTAAATACTTAAGAAAACTTGTGGAATTTTTCAAGAAAGTTATCCTTTCTATTAGGGGATGCCGACAGAGCAATGAGTTACTGGGCTACTTTCTCTGCTGGTGTGTTTCTCTGGCTTCAACAGAATTACAACAATAAACCAATGGACTATTAGGCTCAAATCACTATTGGCCCCACACAATAAGGAGGATAGTTCATTTCTGCATCATCATATTCTTTTGCAGATCAGTAGGAATGAGGGAGGGGAGGAGAAAAAGGAATCTTTCTCTTAGTGTGTGCATACTTACCCTCTTTTCTTAACCCTGGTGAAGTGCTGCTCAACTTTGTCAGGCCAGTAGCTTTACAAATAGTTGCCAGAATAGCTCACCTCATTCTCTAGATAATGGTGTAATGTCACAATATGATGAAAAGTAATGCACTTTGATTTTCAAAGTGCTCTGCCTCCTGCGAGCCATCAGGACCTGCATTAAAGTTTCTACACTGAAACTAAAATCACTAATATCAATGATTAAAATACAGATCCACTCTCTGTCTGATGCTCATCAAGCAAACATTGTAGCTGTTGCAAATGAAACCACAAGTATTACTAAGTTCTGATGCTGGAATGGCAAAACCTCAGGCTCTACTCACCAATTAAAAAAAGCTTTTTTGTTGCCTCAAAAGGCCCTGTCTGGGGCCATCTCCAGATTCAGTTAAGGAAAGTAAAGGCAAGACTCCCATATATATTGACACCAACGAAACAGGGACTGGATATATGTGAGTGACCACAAGGCAAAGACGGCCTGCAAGTGTCCCAAAGCACTTTCCCACAAGCAGAGCTCAAGTAGCGTGTAACAAGAGTTGGCGCATTTCAAGGGATGGGGAAGGAAGGAGAACAGCAAAACACATTTGGTAGAGGGTAATGGGTCTGGAGTATGCAGGTAGCATTGTTTCTCTGGGGAAACAGGTGAGAAGAGCCCAGGTATTGGGCTAATAACAAGGACGGGATGCTCGGAAGGGATTAATACCCAGTCATAAAAAGCAATGAAAATGAGTAACATTCCTTATCCTCTAAAACATGGAGGAAATGTATTGCTCTTGCATACTTTCAGGGAATGTTTTCCCTATAACAGTCCTGGTACCAAAAGACCAATGCGGGGTTGGGCCATATTTCTTCATAACTTCCTTTTTGGGATGAAGGCTCTGCTGGCAGCACTAAGATCCCCTCCCTCGACCTGCTGGCCACATTTTGCCTAATGCAGCCCAGGAAACCATGAGCCTTCATTGTGGCAAGGGGACGTTGTGGCTCATGTTCAACTTGGTTCTTTTCTGCCAAGCTGCTTTCCAGCTGGGTGGCCTCCAGCATATATTGGTGCCTGGGGTTGTTCCTCCCCAGGGGCAGGACTTTGAACTTCATGAAGCTCTTGTCAGCCCATTTCTCCAGACTGTTGTGGTCCTTCTTGATGGCAGCACAACACTAGCATCAGCCATTCCTCACAGTTTTGTCTCACCTGCAAACTTGCTGTTTGCCTCCCTGGGCACCTGGCACCCTGCTGACTAGCTCTGTTTCTGCCTACAACACTGCAGCAAATCTCACACATTTCTTACCCTATTTCAGGATTACCTCATTTTTCAAAGGCCTTTCATCCAGTCAGGTCCAAACTCTACAAAATCAGTGCAGAATACTTAGAATGACATAGCACTTCCCATGCTGATGCATTCACTATTAACCAAAATGCATTACACCTGCAAAGGTAGAGGGGCAATGTTTCCCAAATTTCCAGATAGAGGAGTTTGGGGCCCAGCCCAGCACAATGCCCAGCATCCGGGCTCCCAGCAGGGACCGTGTCTGGGCCCCACAGCTGATCTGAACTACACCTTCCTGGGCGTGCCTGCACGTTTCATCATTTCGTGAATGGATTGCCATTGATTCCCAGTGGTCTTCAGCGAACTAGAATGAAACCCTGGACATTTTTCCCTCTGCCGCTGTAAGAAGAGTGTGAACATAACTGAACTTGTGAAATCTGCTTTTTTTACCCAGCAGTGCCACCTCCTGCTCCCGCCATCTCACTGCAGCTGGGCTGACAGGAGCCTACCCCTCACCAGCCCATGCCCGGCCCCGCACCAAGCCGTCCCGGGGTCCTACGCACAGGGAGGGGCACGGCTCTTTCCTCCCGGCGCTGCCCTGCACGCAGGGGGCGAGGGCTGGCCGGGGGCGGCAGGAGGCACCGCTCCCCACCACCCCACTTGCCCTCCTGGCCCTGCGGGAGCTGGCAGGCAGGATCACAGCCTGGCTGAGCACCCCACGGTACCAGTGCTGCAGAGGCACCACCAGCCAGTGTCTGGTCGTCGGGTGTGATGCTACACATGAGAAAGCCCCGGAGCAACGCACAAAGGCTGTGATGTTGGCCTGACTTGCACACGGCTGGTGTTCAGGCAGAACAAGTTCTATGTGTGCTCCTAAAATAGATAACAAACCTGAGGGCCCCTTTGATATTTCAGCCCCAGCAACTCACATTCATAATGAGCCAGTGGATCTGCTCCCCGCTCCCAGGGGATGTGTACTTCACTGGTTAAGCCCAAGCTGTGCCCGGTGACCAAACCGGGGTGCAGATGCACATGCTGCGTCCTGCGAAGCCTGGGAAGGGGGCAGGCGGCAGGCGAGGGTATGATTCTCCTCCGCCGTACCGATCCCCAGCTCCCCATGCACAGGCGTCCCTAGCCCGGCTGCGGAGGGCCGGTCCCCTGCNCGGGGCGGCACGGCGGGGGGGGCATCGCGGACCACCGCGGGGCGGGCACGGGGGCGCTGGCGTTGGCCACGCGGGGCCATTTCCCTCACCGCCGCCGCGCTCAGCTCCTCGGAGGCCCGAGGCTCCTCCGGACCGGACCCTCCAGGGTTATCCCGTGGCCGCGCTCCTCGCTGACCCGCTGGGCACCAGGCTCCTGATCCCTGCTGCGCCGTGCGCCGGGAGCACGTCTTCAGGGACCTCGTGCAGGAAGGAAGGAGAAATACACAGGCAAATTATGCCACTTTTGCGAATACTTGTATGATCTCTGGACCGTCCAAGCTAAGGCAGGCGGGCGAGGATGACAGGCAGCTGCACTTTGCAGATACAGCTTTCCTCTCTTCTCTCTCTGGTCTGTCAGTCACAGAGGTGCACTAGGAAAACAGGTGGATTTGCTTTTCGGTGCTTTTCTGCAAGCTGGGAGCCTGTGCAGTGGCCTGCCCCAAACCCAAGCATGCTGGAGGTCTCCCACACAAAGAAAACCTCACTGAGGAAGCAAAAGTTATAAAGAGAGAAAAATATCGTCACTTCAGTGTCCTATAGAAACATTGCAGAGCTTCTAATAATGATTTTTAACCAGAGGCAAGTTTGAGAGTTGGGTGTGCTGGAAATCCTCTTCTAGCAGAAACAAAAGTAATTACATGGGTAGATGACAACCACCTCCTGCTGTGAGCAGCCTCTGTACAGACCGGTAGACCTCTTAAGGAGTTGGTGGGGAAGTTCCCTGTAGCTTTTCTTCTGAAGTGATCAAGTACAGCATCTAAAACTGCTCAAAATCCAAAGCCTTCTTTGACCAAACACAAGACATCCATCACTGTCATTTCTGGACAGATCACTTCCAGGGGTTATACTTCACTTTTTAATCCATGCCCCTGCAGATCATGGAGAACAATGCCAGCATAAATAGAATTCACAGCACTCTCAGTGATGCCTCTTCATTTTTCCTGTCAGCTTAGAGCATCCATCTGTCAACTGGGTGATGCAGAACCATTTTTTTAACAGTTGAAAAAACGCCCAATTTTATTTCTTTGAAGAACAAAGAAGAATGAAAGGGTTGGGATATAGCTGCCCAGGATATGTCTACACGGCAGACCTCTGGAAACAGATAGACAAGCTCCATAGCTTTCTGGCATGACTGATCCACAGCAGAGAGATGCTATTATTGCACACAATGGGTATTATGACAACACATACACAGAAACAAAAAAAAAAAAGAAAGAAGGGTCAGATCAGAACTGCCCATATGGCCAACTTCCAAGAAGAGCGCACACTCAAATTAGGGCTGAAACCTATGTTTCATATCTAGTGACTGGGCTAGAATTTCTTACTGGTCCTTTATTGCTTCCTACAGAACTGTACCCTGGACTTGGAAGTGGATTCAAGTATTATTTCCTGTAAAAAACCCAAGCTATTATCTGATCTGTAGCCATTCTGGACATTTCCACCATGTTTATTTCACACTGCTGCTGCACATTTCCTTGGGTTTGCATTTTTAACTCAAACTTTGTTGCGTTGAACTTATGTCTGAGAATCCAGAGAGAAATGGTTTAATCCTTCTGTTGTATAAAACAGGAAGAATGACTGAACCGAGGAGGTGGCAGAATAGTGAAACCTTTGAGAGCAGGTCACTCATTTGGGAGCGGGGGACACACAACACAACTGTACCACAGCAGAGGTTACGGGGTCCCACGTGGGCCAGACCTTCAGCTGGAATAAACCACAGTCTCTGGCTCAGACTGCTTAACCAAGGGGTGCCCCTCTCTCAGGGAAGGAGTAGGTAGGCATTTCATGCTTCTGTCCCTAGAGTTCACACTGCTCCTCTGATGCAGTACTCAGCTACATCATGACCAGCGACAATTAATCAAATATGAACACACAACTCATTAGTCTGAACTCTTGTAAGCTTACCCAACAGCACTGCATCATTCAGACTGATAGTGCTTGTCCCTGTCTGGGACCACAGGGACTTCATTGCCTGTTCGCAATGTCTCGTTGGCAGCTGCTTTCACCGTCTAAATGTTTTTCCTGCCTCACACTTCATGTTCATGTAAAGGCTATGTAAGGAGTTAAGCTCGTAACACTGAATTACAGACGTAGACAAGGGTGGGTTAGTAAAAATGGGGTTTTATTCAAACCAACTTAGTCTAAGCTGGATTCAGGAAGCATGGAGAGATTCAGGTCAGTTAGAAATTAACAAACCAACCTGACTGTTATTAATTTATGAATACATTTCTGCATATTTTTTTCCTCACAAAGTTCTTTGCAAACTTCAGCTGGAATACCTAATAACTGTTTATCCACTAAAATGCAGCTACCACTGGGATACAGCTGAAATGTGGAAACTGGAGGCCTTTGAGTTATTTAGGCCACATGAGCTGGTTCAGGGAACAGACTGTGAAGTACAGACTTGTATAGAGCATATTCTCTTCGTTTTCAAGAGACTGATGGGTGTAGGCTCAGCTTTGGCTGTACTGTGTGAGCTGAATATTCACAGTCTGCCTAGAAGCACAAATCAGGCTGGGAAAAAAAGAAACGCAAGAATGCAGGAAGTCTTGTTTTCTGCTGCTTTTTTTTCTATCTTCCATTTTAACTGTGTGTATGAGAGAGAACAAGGGAATGAAGCTGGCTTGAGAACAGCATTATGCACACTGGGTGCCCTGAAGTGTAGAGTATCATTGAGCTGAAAAATGGTCTGAGGTGAGCAGCTGATGCCGGAGTTTGTGATGAATTCAGGTTATAGAGTTCAGATCTGGATGGAAACATCTGAATTTGGGATATTTTAATCCAGAATTAAAATTACATTCTACAGATACGAATGAGGTCACAGTACCTTGCTGTAACTGTTTCCTGTGTTTCCAAGTAGCAATAACAAAATTTGCTTTTGTAAAAGACAAGATCCTCATATAAAGGCTTTAAAGAAACACCATTGGTTGTTCCAACAGCATAAAAAGGGCTGTGACAGTTCCATTTCTAGGCTACATAAAGAAATGCTCAGAATGCTCTTTTTAAAAGCTGCTCACCCCATTTTCAACCTCGCTCAGTTTACAGCATCTAGGGATGCACCAATTTTTAGAGCACTTAACAGAGTTCTGTTCAGACTGCTACACAAAGGCTACGCAATATGTAGTTCAATTGCATTTACCTAAAATTACCTTTGACACACTCCAATCATTAACTAGTGTGGAATTAAGCTTGCAGCAAAGTAACATCATAAGAACAGAGGATGGGAACAATGTGTTGAGTCAAGCTCAATTCTTGACTTGCAGGTAAGTCATGTAATACAAATCCACTTGCAATTTTTTTAAAGTATACCTTAGAATTTTTGTACTTTACTAGCATATGAAGACTACTAGTTTGTAATACAACCAGGAGAACTTCTTGTAGTTCTGTTTAAATTTATTTCAAAAACTGCCATAAACCTGACTAAAATAAGGCACGCTGCTAGAGCTCCAGAGGTTTCCCTTGGTGCCGCAAGGCCAGGTGGAGATGAGCTTTCTTCTTCACACCCTGCACAAGCAGAGCAGCACAGAAGCCTGCCACGTAGACACTGCATCAGACTCCCATTCCCCTTCGGTACTGGGTACAAGCCTAGTCAAAGCAGATCAAATTCAACTGCAAAGTCCATATAACTGGCAGGAAGACAGACGCCCTGTGGGGCCAGCTCAGTTGTGCCATGTAAAGGACCGTGAAGTGGGTCAGGCAGTGAACTCGCAAGGTCAGGCAGTCTGTGCTAGAAGCCTGCACGTGTTTATTTGCCCTGCAGCACATACACGTAATGGGTCTCTCAGTGGGAGAGGAACAAACTACAGAAAAAGCATGTCCTCACTGAACAGCCAGCATAGTACATACCTCAGCCTCTTCGGCTAGCTCACTTCCTTGCCCATACTCGGAGCCTTACCCTTTCCCCGTGGCCAGGGGAGCTCACCACGCCTCGCGCCCTGTCACTTGAAGGGGGCCCAACAAGATCAAATCTAAATAGAAAGCATTCAATGGAAATGATCCAGACACGTCAACACAAGTGGGTTAATAAGAGTAGTTACATTACACCATCTCCCATAGCCTTTAAGCTTTGCTGGTGTGCATGGCCTGATTTTAAGTTCTCATGTCATTGAGCTGATGCTCAATGCCCCTAATGCAAAGCAGCTACATCCTTGCATGTTCTGTTCACTATTTGCCCGTGGCAGATGAGCCGCAGCCTCTGAATTGCTTACATATGGCTCATAAAAAGCGCAAGTTTGATGAAGCGGGAAATCAAGTCACGTAACTTTACTGTTATGAGTACGTTTTTCTATTCTAAAAATATGGGATCCAAGTATCCCATCCAGGCAGTCAAAACATGAAGATGCTGCCTGAAACACTAGGAGGCATAAGATTTTAAAAACTAGGTAATTAAGTTGCTTTTAATTACCCAGGTAATCCTTACTTATCAATGTGTTACTCCAGCCTCCCTAAGTTATTCATTGTCACTGTTTGCAGTCTAACATTACCTTGCACTCCTCCAGTAAACCTCCTGCTAATTTAGTATTTCCCCCACTTTTCAAATATTTGCATCATGCAAATTAGAAAGGGTACATTATTTGGCATTTCCTCTTTGAATCTCAATCCACTTTCTGCTTAGACCCAAATTGCTTTCCATATGATCCTTTAGGGTATAGAAAGAAAACTGGAAGATGAACATAGTAATTGGAAATGTAACAGCAAGAGAGTAGCCTATCTGGGTGACTTGAATGTGATTTTAATTTTGATACCTGACCAGCTCATATATCAGGGCAAATTGTGAGTTTTAAGAGCTCTCTAAGCTGTCTTACCAGTATTACAGTGACAGAATGACCAGGTACACCCTACGTTACACATTAGATACAAGAACCATCAGCTTGTAACAGGCATGGCATTGTAACTTTTACAGAACTGGAATCAAAGATGAAGGCGGCCTATTTTATGCAGGAATTAAGAAAGAGAGATCACAACAGTCCCATTTGACTTTATATTCTATGGTTGAAATTATAAGAAGGATGTCACCCTAGATTCGTAGTCTAACTATGGAATAGATGTAAGGACATATAATTAAAGTTGCTTGTAGCGACGAGGCAGGTCCAAGGTCAAGCTAGGAAGTCTCTCTGCAAGCCAGGGCCAGGCCCAGGGTTGCTGGGCAGGGCCACGGTGACACGGCTGGCTGCCAAGCTGGTCCGACCGGGGTCTGGATCGCAGAGGTCTATGGCTGACGGAACACAGGCCCGACCAAGCTGACAGCCAGCACAGCCGGCCTGTCATATGGTCGGGCTGTCCAGGGCCAACAAGGCCTTTTAGTGCCTGTGGCGCCCTGACACTCAGGAGAAAAACATTAATCACTAATTGAAGAAAGATTTTAAGTTACAGTGAGGGAAGACATTAGAGTCAGGCCAATAATCAAAGAAAAGATGGGAAAAAAACATAAATAATAGTTATAAGAAAGAAGACCAAGAAGAAAGTAAGCATGACAAAAGGTAGACCTAGCAGCCCTGGGGCTGGTACTAGAGCCAGAGGGTCAGGAGAATGGAGGAAGGCCTGGGAGAATAGCTGGGCAGAAGGACTCCTGGATCTGCATCAAGGCCCCCGGCCTCGCTGCTCCCTGACAGGTTTACTCTGAGCTTCTGGATGAAAAAGGGAACTTGGATATTTATCCCTGTCTCTGATGAAAGGCAGCTTCATGATGAGCACCCTATAGGCATTATGCCTGACTTGACGTGACATCAAGGGGAAATCTTCCAGCCTCAATGTGTGGGACAGTGTGAAGTCAATACTGACATTCATTACAAATGCTGTACAGCCAAGGCTTCATGTTTTGTCCTGGCTGAGACCTAAATGAGTGTGAAGTGGCTGACAGCATTCTTACCACCATGGACAATTATTTCATTGGGCTCCTGATGAACAGCAGGTGATGCAGAGGTGCCGAGGCATGACAGGAACACACAGCAGGAGGCCATGAAAGACATTATTGATCCACTCACTGGAATGAGATGTCCCAGAATAATGATGATCAACGACAGAGTTTACTTACTCAGGAACAAGGGATCAATACTCAGACAGACGGCTTGGGAGGAATGATTTGGTGGCGTAATGAGTTTCTCTCTTTGTGACATGAGTGCTAAACTCCCAGTTCTCACACACTGGGAGAGGAAAAAACATGTTTCCATTTTTTAATGGAAGTAAAACTTGCCAGGTTTGACATCTTCCTGAGGATGCATGCAGAAAATGAAGTCTGTGGAGGAGACAAAATGGATTCGAGTAGGTGAGCACAGTGTACTCAGATGTGTTTCCCAGAGACTCAGTGCTTTCAGGCTTCACAAGGGAAGTACAAAGCCCATGCATACTCCCCCAGCTCAATTTACTGGTAACAACAATTTTGTGAGAACAAAATTGAATGTTCTTAAAAGAACACTGTACAGGGACCACTTCAGGAATAATGCTGGGAAGAAGGACAACAATAATGATGAGGCTGCAAATTTTAAAGGCTAAATCGAGTAGTGTACGATTACCTATTTAATGGCCACATCTGGAGAAATTTAGGTTCATCGGGCCTTTTGTTCTAGATCCATGTATGTAATAAGAAAGGAGAAAATGCAAACACAGCTACAAGCCAAAAGCAGCAATAAAATCTATAATTTCTCTTTGTGCTGGAGGAGATGAACTGTCATTAAATAAAATAACTCTTCTTCAGTTTGATTGTTTCTTTCTATCAGCTCAGTATATAAGTAGCAAAGAGGGATTTTGACTGAAGGGGGTTGCTGTTTGACGTTAATCCACTCTGTCAATGAGCTCCTACAGGATCTTCAGCAAGGCTTGCGAGACCTTTGCACATGCCAGCCTACGCTGCAGAGTACATTCAGAGCCTGATAAAGTGACATGTGTGCTGGGCTGCTTGAGGTGAAGTAGTTAGGAATTAACACACGCGTGGTACAGTCAGAAGTCAGAGTGCTACTCACTCCTCCAAAAACAGTTCCTACCAGGGTTCATTCTGAGCAGCCCTAAGTCCCACTATGCCTAACGCTGATCTCAATTATACCAGTACAGGCTCTGAGAAATAACTTACCTGACCATAAGACCTACTGGCTGGATGTGTTGTTCAGTCCTGAAGTTCATTTAATTGAAGAAAAGACCTAATGAAATCACTCAAGTCAATAGAACCAGCTCCAGCTATCCCATGGGGAGAGCTGGGAAAAGGGACAGCTGGGGCAAGACGTGGTTGACACAGGAATGCTCGTATTCCATAGCAGAGTCTGGGGGGAACTACTGAAAACGGAAGTAGTGTGCTGGCCAATAATGAAACTATTCCATTGTCAACGGCACTACAGCACAGTAAAGGCTAGGCAAAAATCAGGATTACTTTCGGAAAAGGCAAGGATGAATTTTTTTCATTTAGGCAAGGGTCTGGAGAACAGAGCAGAGGTTAGCTCCACTAGAAAGTGTGGAATGATGGTAGTGAGCTCGCATGACAACTAAGAAGTTATAAAATGGTTCTGCATTTGTAAAAAAGTATTTCTTCTGCTGCAATTTACAACTGGTAAAAATAAGTAGCGAGACAATTTGAGAGAGCAATCAGAATCCAACCCTGCCCTTACTCATCAGCCTGTACTTGTAGTCATGAATGCTCAGAGAAGACAGACACAAAAACGTTTTATTTAGGGATACATCATTTCACCAGCTTCCTTCAAGCCCTTCCACCCCCACAAAAAAAGAGAAGCAAATATGCCTCAAGCTTCACGATGCTGCAGCTTTGCTTAGCAAACATCTCATTTTCTGTCATGAAGTGAGTATATACCTACTTGGAGTCCAAGATTAAAACTATCATTTACTCTAAAAGTGCTATGCAGTGCAGGCATCTTCTTGACATAGTTGAAGATGCTTTATGAAATCAATGCTGCAAGTACACAAAGAAATAGTGAGCACAGAACATGAACTACCTGTATAGCCCAAACCACACGGACATTCTGTTTATTGCTTTGCTTTACAAAGACAGCTAAAATTTGTCATGCCCCACAGAACAAGCTTTTTCTCTCACTGACTTGGTCAGACATCGAGAAGACGACATAAAAGATTTTTCTGGTCTCGTAAACAAGACTTGCCAACAAAGAAGTTTGTTCTACGTGAGGTACTGTTGGATCAATAGGTAAAAGGCTGAAAGGAAATGTAACCTACCAAGAAATAAAGGCGCATTTTGCAGGAACAATGTGTTGTCATTAGGTATAATTGGGCAAATGGTGGTGTGATCTTAAAAGCCTCAGTTGATCATATTCCCTTGAGCGCATTATCCAATTAGGGGAAAGGTGCATCAGATACGCCTTGCGTTATTGTGCTGCTGAAGTGGAGAGCAGGTGTGAGAAAACAAACAAGTTTGTAATCCTTGCTTTGCAAATCAATTCTTAATCACTCTGGCTCTTATTTCCATAGCAGATTTAACTTTTTGATATTTATGAGAGCAACTTCACAGCTCCCCTTTTGTGTCTCAAATGAGTAGCAGGTCCAAGAGATTTTTTTAAGGTTTTTAATTCCTAATACTAGTGCATATGGTTTATTTCAGGTCAGAACCAGAGCTGTAATGAGACACCCAAGAAAAAAAAATCAGATGAAGCCCTGCTGAAAATGCAACAGCATATAGCTCCACCATTTCCTATTTCACTGTGTGGGTGTGCAAGTATTATAACAGTAAGACTTCGATATCTAAAGCCCAACTTACATCTTCCTTCCCATTAAGAAGTCACTTCTCTCCCTATATTACGTAACTATAACTACCCTCACTTACAGGATAAAACTGGAAGAGAGAAGCCTACTGCCAGGATATTCAGGGCATGTTTGCCTTTGAAATACGCTCAGTCTTTGGGACCACAGTCTGTTTATCTGGCTGGATATGGTCCAAGAGATGTCTGTTCCAACAGATGCTCAAGGGAAGCCAAAGGGTAGGAGGATAGGCACTGGGATGAAGAGGAGTTTTCAGGAAGTCTGTTGACTAGAGAATCACGTATTTCCACTATGGCTGTTTTCATTTCTCTCTTGTAAGACATTTTTTGTTGAAGAACGTTAATGTTTTTAAACACAGTAAATAAAGTATACCAGCAAATCTTGTGCAAGGCTGGAGGCAAGGTTTGGATTTGATGGACCACTGGTCTAAGACAGTACTGTACGACAAACTGTGTGCTATGAGGTGCTAAGATTGCCGGTGGCATCCCTACAAATTGTTTTGTAATCTCCCTACACACAAGTGAATTCCTATGCCCACCATCCTCTGCTCAACATTTATCAACAGCAGTACACATTAACAGCTTGATTAATAAGGGAACTTTTAATTAAAAACTAAAAGAAACAGGCATTTGACCCACTGGAGAAGAAAGCAGACAGTACTGTTTTATTGATTAGTGGTGGATTTCACATAACGAAGTTACTGCAAAGCTGACATTTTCCTTTCTGTGTCCAAGAGCCATGACCGAGAGAAGAAAAAACTGGTAAACTAGGACATAAATCAGACACAAACAACGATCACAGCTACCGCTGGGAGAGAAATTAAGCTTGTATAAAGTGTTACAGCTAACATTTTCTGAGTTTTACATGTTGGTACCATGCACAGGAGCATGGCTACTGCACATAAATAACAGTGTGGCACGTGACAATGCAGTCAGTCTTGGTCATAATTTCCAAGCCAGAAGAGGCCACACCATGTGTCCTCCTGTGGCTGTCTGGTGACTTCCAGGGAGCTATGCCAATGTAGGGAAGGCTAAAAGTCAACCAGTTCACTCAAAAACCATCGTGCAGATCGCTCCTCATGTTGTGCCAGGCTCTAAGATGCCAGAAACATCTCCAGAAGCAATGTGAATAGTTCTTTGGAGTTGTCAGCATAGAAGTAATCGGGATGCAGCAGTGACTTATCACAAATAATTTCTCCTTATTGTGATCTACCCTGTTTAGGGCTTTAGGCTGCTGCTTTTGCCTAGTTTCTGTAAGATACAAACTGTATGCAAAAATCTTTCTGCTCTCAGAAATTCTTTGTTTGAGCCACCCTACAATTGCAAATGGGGTGTTGATATCAAAGCAGAAAGAGCAGTGCATGAAAAGACTTCAGATTTTCTTCTGATAAAAGAATGATAGCTAAAAAAAACAGCACTCAGGTAATTGGTGTGATATTTTCAGATGCCTGATACAACAGCTTTGAGAGGGAGTTTATCGGCTCAGAAGAGGCAGCTCCCAGAGTGATCTAAGGACAGAAAAAGCAAAGGCATTACAGTTTGAAAGGTGACTATTTCCTTCCAACACAGAGTTCTGGCTCAGCAGTCACTGGCCTTGCTTGGTCATCACATCGTCTGTGGATGAAGAGGAAGAGAGAGCAGGCAAAAGTCTGGCTACAAACTGCCTGCAGGTGCCATGACCCACGCCAAAGAGAGACTCAGAAAAGATACTTGCTTCTGCCAACAAACACCTAAAGGCTGACTGGGGTGTACTCCCAATATGTCCCTTTCATTTTGTTTTCCCTCCCTACCTCAGGGGCTGGGTGCTTTGCAGGGTGGGCCCACACCAACAGAGCATCTGGCTTCGGGTACAAACCATAATTATTACATGGGGTAGCGCTATCATTAAAGACTGCGGCATTTTCTCATTTGTGCAGAAATATGTATCTAAATTAAATGCAGAGCTGCTAATGAAACAATAATATTTACTACACAGTTCACTACCTTGTCATAGTTAAACATAATTGAGTTGTGTTCTAATGCTACCTGGGAGCATCCTGTGAAGAACAATGTCACAGAGCAGCCCCAGAGGCCCTGGAATTCTCCCTGGCAAGTGGTACTTAAAGAAATGTTTGGGATCTTTCTTTTCTAAATAAGCAGATAACAGTAGCATCTGCCCTTGATAAAATAAGCAACGATCAACGGCATAACTTGTTGCAATCCTAGAATTAGTTGCACTGAGAAGCAGGTTTTATTACATCAGGAGGAAGGCAGAGTAAATATTTCAATCTTTGTCCTGGGACTCTCCAGCCCTGTGCCAAGATGTTCCTACCCTTCTTGATCCATCTGATCAGTATCCTGAATTAAATCAACTGGGTCTGAGCAGTCCCTACAATTTATGCAAGCAAGAATATGGTATGGATAGGAAGAAAGAGGAATGAGACTGTCTTTTTCAGTGATTACTTGCAATTAGATCTGATTATGATTAACAGTGACCCAGCTGATGCTGATTCAAAACCAGGCCGCCCCAATTCTACCCTCTCTGTGCCTCCAGCTGTGTGACTGTGCTCTGTCCCTTGCACCAGCAATTAGTTATAAAACTAATGAGTTCCTTGAACTGAAATAATAATCTGAGAATTATTATCAACTGCTGCTTAATTACAAGGTCACCAAGTGAGTATTTTAGTTTTCTCCTCAGTCCTTAGGCTTCCCTAAAGGTAGTTTGTTTACTGTGACAGATACCCTAAGGAAAAATGTTTCCCAGAGAAGGAACCCTGGTGGAAGTATCGGGCCTGTCACCTGGCCAAACAATGCAGTAGAACTTTCTCTGCTGTTTAGTGGCTAAATTAGGAAGTCAGAGTGTTCTTATTTTCAAGTCTCATATGGGAAGTAGCGGGACTTTAATTTAAAGACATCTTGTTCAGTCAGAAACATCTAAATGGTCATTGATTGTTTTTCCTTAGTTGCATGTGTGAGTCTCTTTAAAAGCAGAATCTGTTTGTTATTTGTGCTCTGTCCCTGTTGCTAGACAGGCTACAGGGCTTGTGTCAACATTACTGGAATAAAAAATAAGAGTTTGAACAAGTCAAGCCTAAACTCTCACACTCCTAAGAACCAGGAGGATTGCTACTGAATTGAGATGAAGAAGTTCAGGCCCAGTCACTTTGCTTAGTTAGAAGCACCTACAAGGACCCTGGAGAAGAATCACCGCAGCAAATACCCTCATGTATGGACATTTCACAATAGCTGCACAGATGAGCTGCAGAGACCTGTAAAGGCCCCTTCCATTTTTATAGGCAGAAAAACATAATTATGCCAACATCTTGATAAGGTTGAAAGAAGTCTCTCTGGAAGGTGCCTTCAGAAATGTTGCTCCCATCACTGGGATCTAAAAGCAAATTAAGTTCTCAAATGAATATGTTATAGACAAGTAATTAGGTCCTCAAAGGAGAGAACATTAAGATGTCATAGTGTGCTATCCATTAGAACAGGAGAGAAGTGCTAAGAGTTGTTTTCCATTCATAACAAGTATTTGTATAAACACACTTCCTATACTGCTCGTGTTCCCTGTTCCTTGAGACAGCAAGCACAGGAGTAGGGTTAATGCTTTCACACAGCTACGCTGATTCCCCCTGGCCGAAGGCTGGGGGGGGAGATACAGCGTAGCGTACAGCATGTGGACAAGGTGTCCACACAGAAGCCTACTCCTGGTCATTTTTATAAATACTGCTGCAACTATGAGGTTGGTCTACAGTAATATAAGTAAATACAGGTAAAAGGGATGTTTACCTTTGAGTCACACACATCAACAGGCATCTGGCACTAGGGGCTCTCCCAGACCCCTTTGCCTTCAACATCCCTTGTAAAACATGACAATTCCAATGTCAGCTACCCACATCGGCATTACTTCAAGGCTTTCTCTGTCCCAAAGTAATGAATTTCTTCAGTTTACAATTCCCTGGGTTTTTTTCCCATGCTAAAGCTTTTGTGAGTGCATTCCAAGATGTCCCTATTTGAATTCAATATTACCAGCTATAACTCACAGCTGTTCACAACTGAACCAACCTCTTTACCACGTATATGCTCCCTAGCGTGCCTAGATGATTCTTATCTCCTAAAGATACAAGCCTGATCCCTGAAGCAAGAACTGGCAAAGCCTGTCAGCATCCTAGCTCCTGCTCAGCCGGGAGACAACTCTTCCTACCACTTCAAGTACTGCCTTGTGCAATCTTTGCTGTTTGCTGGCTTGTGAGCAAATATTAATTCTATTAATAGTTACACATTTCATAACTCAGAAATCAGTGCCTGCTATAAATTACTGATTATCACTTTCTAATCCATTCTCTGAGCACCTCTGGTTCTAGCAGCAGCACAGCACATGATACTGAACTGTGCCAGCAGCTCGTGACTGAGATGCTCATCAAGAGATGCTGAGGTGCATTTAACTTTCTTATCAAAGGTTCTCAAGTTCTTGAAGTGCAAAACAGTACTCTCTGCTGCAAATGCCAAGGCAGTTCTAGAGGAAACCAGGACTCTTTTAAGAGCACTCTGTGGGTAATTCAGTTTTTAGAATCCAAAGCTATGAGGCAGCAGGAAACAAAGAAAGTTTTTCTTTTGCGTCCTGGTGCTTTGTGTCCTGGTAAGTGGAGACGATTGGGAATTCTGCTTCAAAAGTGCACTCCTGACCCGAACTAAAATGCTAGAGTACAGATACCCTATGTCCATGCCCTTAGCTTAGTGCCCCTCAGTGAAGCTTAGCTATGCCATTTTGTCCAGTGCTCCAGGACATCCCATTTCACCTACGCTAAACATTAGGGGATGCATGCTTATACTTGAAAATCAGCCGTTCTCTTCATTAGGTTTCACCCACACTAACTAGTGTACAGGTATTTTGAGTAGGTCATAGAACTGCAGTCTTCTCTGTGAACATGAATGTTAGCTGCTAATCTAAGTTGAAATCCCCTGTATTCTCTCTTCACTATAAAGAACACGAACAGTTTGTAGTGGCCACTTACCCTAAACCTTCCAGAACATCTCTGATGCAACCGCTATTATTATTCACAAACAGAGAGGGGAAGAAAGGCAAAGCCAGAATTACAGTGCAAGATCTTTTGACAACCAAACCCCGTCCCCATCAACAGGTCACAGCAGTTGCCAGGAGTGGTTGCTGTACCGTGAAATTCTTTTGTTTTTTCCAAAACAAAAAATTGTTCTGCAGCTTCTGGTCATAATGACTGATGCTGAGGAAACAAATTATATCCTCTACATGTTTTTAGGGACATATCAGAAATGGGGTTTTAATACCTTAAAATCTCAAGTGTATGCGCAAGGCCATGGCTTGGGTTCATCTCTAGTGTTATGAGAGCAATAGCATCACTACATTCTGATGATTTGCTGTTCTCAGGGTAATAAAATCAATTTCAGCCCAGTTTAGTCCACTGCAGTAGAGGGACTTCTTGATTTCTTCACCACCCTTCAGCTCAAATTTTATGCCCTCAGCTTTTATTTTTCCATTTTAAAAAAGTCATGAATATTCAGGGATGTTTATAAAACAGAATAAAATTTGGTTTTATATAGCACTTCTTGTACTTAGGCTACATGCTCTCCTTCTCCGAATAAATTATTCTGATTCTCACAGTGTGCCGATGGAACAGTCATTATGCATCTGGGAATGACTGCCTGGAAATCAGCCTACATGTGAAATAATGTGAAAGCAGCTTTCCTCTAGTTTTTGCTTTCATTTTTTAAATGAACCAAGATTCTTCAGAGAAGAACAGGCAGAAAAGGTCAGGACGTAAATGAAGATGTTCTGTGTTACAAACTAAAAAAGGTCTGAATTACTTATTACTTTCTTGAATTCAGACAACAAAGTGTGTGGTCTAAATATAGCTTGTAGTCTCAGTCCTGGGATTTTAGCACCGAGCACCTATGGGAAATTATGCCCTTTTTGTTCATATTGAGGAGTACATTATTTTGGGAAGAGCCCATCTGATTAGAGCAAAGGGATCAGAACACAACCCCATAACATAGGTCTATATCAGGTAGCGATAACTATAAGTACAACTTTATTTGTCTTCAGATCTTTATCTCATAAAAAGTGTTATTTAACCCAATTTTTAATCTATGGCAAATCTTTGCTTAAAACTAAGGGCAATTACCCTTAGGAAACACTGGGTTTGGACATTATTTTAACACACACAGAAAACTCAGCAACCAGGCTTGTCAAGTTGCCTCAATGTTGCAGCACCAGAGGCTTTGCGGTCATTCTTACGAATGAGTTGTCCATCAGCCCTTCACTCATAGTTCTGTATTTGGGGATTCATTTCACCACTAACTTCAGTTTAACTATTTCATCACAGTAATTAACTGCAGCAGAGCCTAAAGGCCACAACTGGGTTC
The DNA here is from genome assembly GCA_013396915.1 of Stercorarius parasiticus. NCBI lineage: Eukaryota > Metazoa > Chordata > Aves > Charadriiformes > Stercorariidae > Stercorarius > Stercorarius parasiticus. The sequence goes on along the minus strand of VWZL01005345.1, from coordinate 271,045 downwards.
AGTTGTGCTAGTCACTGTTCAGACACATACTGAAATCATGGTCTCCTTGGTCCTAGTTCATGGCAAAGTGCACCAGATGCTGGAGGCAGATCCGGCAGGATGGAGAAAGGAGGATGGGGTAATCAAAATTGGAGCACGTACAGCTAACATGTCTCAGTGCAGAAAGCAATTCACAGCTCGTGTTTCTACTACCTGCAGACCTTATCCATACGTAGATCTTCAAAATAGGTTGGGGCCAGAGACAATTAAACATTAAAAGTTGTGAGAAAACAAAAGTGTTTTATTCCTGGAATTCTCATTCTGCATCTTGCACTTCTACTAGTTCTAAGAAAAGATTAAGCGCATGATAAATGTGAAGATTTAAATCTCATTGGCATGCAATGAGAATTTGCAAGCAAAAGAAGTCTGGACATGTCCCAGAAGTGGGACATGCGAGAGCTCCTGTCACAACAGTTTACTACATGGGCACCTATGACTTCAACTCGATTCACGCAGTGATCAATGATGTTCACAGCCTCCGGAATAAAATATTTTAGCCTTTATGCTGACCAGTAATAAAAGCACTTTATATCATTATCTAGTCTGATTCAGGCTGGACTTGCAGCTTATATGTAAAGATTTTCACAGAGAAAATAAACTAAATGGATTTAAATAAATAGCCTGAAGTCTCAGACGTGTGACTCCAGTCAACTTAACAACATCTGATGTTGAACTGCATGAGTTTATGAAGCTCTTCATTTATCTGAGTGGCAGAGGCTTTCTTATATAGCTGGGGAATTGATTGCTGAAGTTGCCAACAGTGTTATACCAGACATTTAAATGCTCATTAAAATCAGAGGTAGTTCAATAATCTTCTACTTTCAATCAGGTTTAGATGAATTTCTCATTGTTTTTCATTTTGCCTGTGAGCCTAAGAAATCATGCTGGTAATGGATTTTATAATGAAGAATGTGACAGACTCTAGTGGAGGCTAAAATGGCAAGAAAAAGCTCTTTATACAGAATAATGCCACAGCTTCCCTACATTCTCCTTCTGGAGAAAGAAGTCCTCATCATTACAGCGCATCTTCTCCTTTTGTGTTTGCTCCCTATTAATCCTTAAGTAAAGAATGGGGGATATATATATTTATAGATTAGAGACAGCCAAGATGGCTTCACCAAACGCAAATTCTGCCTGACTAATCTGGTGTCCTTCTACGATGGAGTGACTGCATCAGCGAACAAGGGAAGAGCTATGGATGTCATCTACCTGGACTTCTGTAAGGCCTTTAATACAGTCTCCCACAACATTCTTGCTGTTAAGTTGGAGAGATATGGGTTCGATGGACGGACTGTTAGATGGATAAAGAATTGGCTGGATGGCCACATCCAAAGACTTACAGTCGATGGTTTGATGTCCAAGAGGAAGCCAGTCGTGAATGGTGTCCCTCAGGGGTCCGTATTGGGACCAGTACTATTTAATATCTTCATCAGTGACACAGGCAGTGGGATTGAGTGCACCCTCAGCAACTTTGCGGATGACACAAAGCTGTGTGGTGCAAGCGATTCTCTAGAGGGAAGGGACTGCAACCCAGCGGGACCTTGACAGGCTTGCGGAGTGGGCCAGTGTGAACCTCATTAACTTTAACAACCTGGGTCGGTGCAGTTGCCAGTATCAATACAGATTGGAGGATGAATGGATTGAGACCAGCTCTGTGGGATACTGGTGGATAAAAAACTGGACAAGAGCTAGCAATGTGCGCTCGCAGCCCAGAAAATCAATCATCCTGGGATGAATCAAAAGAAATGTGGCCAGCAGGTCTCAGGAGGTGATTCTCCCCCTCTACTCCATTCTTGTGAGACCCCACCTGGAGTACTGCGTGCAGCTCTGGGGCCCTCAGCCCAGCAGAGACATGGAGCTGTTGGAGCAGGGCCAGAGGAGGCCAGGGAGATGCTGGGAGGGCTGGAGCCCCTCTGCTGTGAGGACAGGCTGAGAGAGTTGGGGGGGTTCAGCCTGGAGAAGAAAAGGCTCCGGGGAGACCTTATTGCTGCCTTTCTGTATTTAAAGGGGGCTTTATAAGAAAGATGGAGAAACACTTTTTACCAAGGTGTGTAGTGAGGCTCCGAGGGGCAATGGTTTTAAACTGAAAGAGGGGAGATTTAGATTGGACATAAGGAAGAAATTCTTTGCTGTGAGGATGGTGAGCCCCTGGCCCAGGTTGCCCAGAGAAGCTGTGGCTGCCCCATCCCTGGAGGTGTTCAAGGCCAGGTTGGATGGGGCTTGGAGCAACCTGATCCAGTGGGAGGTGTCCCTGCCCAGGGCAGGGGGGTGGAGTAGATGATCTTTAAAGGCCCCTTCCAACACAAAGCATTCTATATCACATCATGTTTTGCCAAGATACGGAAAATGTGAAGATATGGTAATCGGGTTAAAAAAATATCACAGTGAACTGAAATAAAAGTTCAAAGCATCCTGGGTGTATCTACATGGCATCATGCATGAGCCAAATATATTCACACCGCTCAGATACAGGCAAGTATAACCAGCTTCTTATGTACAGTTAATTGGATTCTCTCGTTGCCTTCTAATTAGAAACTTTTCTGATCTCTTTTTGTGGAGGTCTTTTGCTCTTACTGCCCTTTTACAGTGCCTTTCATTATACTGTAGGTTTCTGAGACTCCCAAATAAATTAAGGCTTCTCCCTCCCCCCGAAGCTTTACACCAATTAAACTGCAGACCTCCCACTCAGAGGTGAGGATACATCCTCATATTGGAGGAACTCATCTTCGCTTCTGAATTTTACAGTCAGCTTTTTTTGCATTTTAACCCATTCCATGACAAAAACAGTAATTAAAGTAAAATATTGTTGTGTGATACATGTTCTCTCAGAAGCCTGGTGTAACTATCTTTTCCATGAGCAGAGCTATATTATCTCATTAAATGTTCCAATGCAAACAGGGTTTCTTGAAGCAATAAGACACCTTTTTAAAGAAAGCAAGCCGTACAGGTGAGGCACCACATTCCCACCACTATCGTCTTAAATATGCAGCCACGTTCTCTTAGCAAAATATGCCAGACTTTCAGGTAATCTGGAACTATATTGAAAATAATATCTGGCAAAACTAACTTTACTGGCAAACCAGCCCCTTTCATCCTTGCTGTTGAATGCATTTCTTTTCCGTGGGTGTGAATGATTAAAGTTAATGGATTCTTTCCATGGGACATGGATATACTCCCTTAGTGCCATGTTAACTTAATGTTTAGACAGACTAAACCATAGTTTTTAGCAATGGGACCTAACTTTGCTGTGGGTTTATTGCTATGTTCTTTCCTATTTCCATTTGTTATCAATTTGGGTGCTGCCTTCTTCCCTCTTAATAACCAGAGCTCTAGAAATTCTATGGAAGCATTGGTTTAATTTGTTGCCTGACATTTTAATATCTCCCTTAGAGCATGCTACAGAGAATTTAAGAAAAATAAAATCTGTCGAGTAAAGCATACAAACTGACGATCAGAAACCTCCGTGCATTTGGCTTGACATAAGACTGGAATAGAAAGCTAAAAAGGAACCTGATATTTGCTTCCAACAATAGTCTGCATCCTCACAAAGACATGGAGTCACCTGCCCTTAGAAAGACCAGACTACAAAGAGGCCACAACACAGCAGTTTGGGAAAGGTAAACTCCATCCCTGTAAGCCAGGTGGCCTGTGCCCCTTACGCGGTGATGTCGAGGTGGCTCTTGGAAGGGTTTCTGTGCAAATGCAGACCCACACTAAGAGAATATCCTGAAAGCACGGAAAACTTGCACAGTTTGCGAGAAAAGGGCCTCTGCAGACTTCCTACCATGTGAAGTGATCGTATCAAGTTCTCAGTTCAGGTCTGCCGATGTTGCCCATGAAGGATCTACCTGATGAATCCCAGGTGTCTCCAGATGAGAACTGAATCAGACCTTCATACTTGAGGAAATACCTTAGATCTGACATCACAAAGTTTAATCAGCCCGAGGATGCCATTAGCAATTGGCAAGTTCACCTGCAAATTAACCTATGTTGGCTCATTGCTCACGGCTCATTGCACTTTGAAAAATTCTCAGACATATTAAATTATGTTTAATATGCTCTATATGTTTCTATGCTCTTATATGTTCACAAAAACACTTGCTTTGGAAGCAGCAGATCAGCAGGGCTATCTAGCCTGGGTAGAGTGTGCCCATCTAACTATTCTGCTCTGGTTCCTGACTTGTTTGGTTCAAATCTAACTCAGAAATTTTTAAACAATGCTCCACTGCTTTTGATGGGGGGTTTTATCTCATTAGATTGCACATAAAGGAATATTTGATGCTTGAATCTAATCTCAAAACAACCTATGATTAAAAACAAATTTATAAATCCAATCCCATTCAGAATACCAGTCAATGTGCTTAATGAAAAACTATAAACTGGTTTTCTCAGGAAGATAAGAATATTACTTATCTGCTGGTTTAATCTCTAAATAGGTGTAATGGACCCTTAAAGAACCTTTTTACAGATACTAGTCTGAAAGAACCAATTCAGTCATCCTTGTGAACTCTGCTGAGATTCAGGACATACAGAAGGGCACTGAAAGCAGGAAAAAGCAGTAATTTGCTGTGAACAAAACAGAATCTATTATATCTTTCTTGGCATGAGGTGCATTTCTAGAAAAGCTCATTGCAGTTTCAAATTATATAGATACCTCTTATCCCATGCATGTAAATAATTCAGAGAAATATTGGCTCAAACCTCTTTGGAGGCTCTGCACTGAAATTTACATCTGCTGACAACTGAAAGCACAATAAAAAATAAAATTGGAGGGGAAGGGTGGAGCTATCATGGGTAGCCATATATCAGAAACAGATTTATTTATTTATTTATATTTGAGTAATGGAAAAATACCCTTTCAGCTTGAGTGGATGTGATGCTTACAGACATTTGGAGATTACTGTTGCCCACCTGTTTGCAACCTTTCCCTAAAAGTCACTGCCTCTCCAGTAGAGCTGCTTCGTAGCCATCAGCATGCCCTTCTCCCACATCAGAACAAAGCCAATGAGTAATTCAGCTATTTTCATTAGTAGTGAGAGTCTAACCCTTACTCTACAATCACATCCCTGTGAAATTCTAATGGCCTATCACTTGTGAATCAAGTATTAATTCTTAGCTTCCGTGTATGGTTACACATTTGGAAAGTATTTTGAGATTTTGAAATTATGAACTGTAAATCATTGCAAAGTGTTTTAGTATTCCCAAAACTATGCTAAATACTGATTTGATTTGGTGGGACTTTTTAAGTGGTATGTTGTGCTAAATGCTCAATGATTAAATATTAAATACACACTTACAAATCTCAGGTTGAGCCCATGTGAATGGAGGTGCAACTCGACTCTGTTCTGCCAGACAGGAGCTGCATTACGGTTTAACATCCAGGATTACTAAATCCCTGTGCTTGCTAACAAGAGCCATGTAACATTGCACACGCTCATGAAGAATGTAGCATGGCTGAATGTCCTTTTAACAGTAACCTGAGAAACGTGTTTTAAATGTGTGGTTACACTCATATTTAACAGCCATTTTAATTATTTTGTATTTTATTAATGCTCACAGTTGATTCAAATTTAATTATTACTATTTGTGTGAACCTAATAATTCATTTTTAATGCCTGCTTAATGGTCTTGCCTAATAATTGTGACCTGCTGGCCATTCTGCATGCTCCTGTTTTGAGTGAATTAGAACCAGACCTTTCTTACAAGGTGAAAAATTTGCAAGAATAACCTCTGCATGGTTTTGTTTCTTGAGCAAGTCCTCAAGGAGTAAAACCAGGCTCCATATGGTCCTTTCCAGCCTGCTGGAGTACAGGCAGGCAGCCACTGGGCCTGCAATGGTTAGAGCAGCTGGAAAGGGAGGAGCTGTTCGGTCACAACAACCCCAAGCAACGCTACAGGCTTGGGGAAGAGTGGCTAGAAAGCTGCCCGGCAGAAAAGGACCTGGGGGTGCTGGTGGACAACCAGCTTAACATGAGCCAGCAGTGTGCCCAGGTGGCCAAGAAGGCCAACAGCATTCTGGCTTGTATCAGGAATAGTGTGGCCAGCAGGAGTAGGGAGGTGATTGTGCCTCTGTACTCGGCACTGGTGAGGCCCCACCTCGAGTACTGTGTTCAGTTCTGGGCCCCTCTGTACAAGAGGGACATTGAAGCGCTGGAGCGGGTCCAGAGGAGAGCTACCAAGTTGGTGAGGGGTCTGGAGACCAAGTCATATGAGGAGAGGCTGAGGGAACTGGGCATGTTTCATTTGGAGAAGAGGAGGCTGAGGAGAGACCTCATTGCCCTCTACAACTACCTGAAAGGAGGTTGCAGAGAGGTGGGTGTTGGCCTCTTCTCCCAGGTGAATGATGACAGGACCAGAGGAAATGGTCTGAAGCTGAGGCAGGGGAGGTTTAGATTAGATATTAGGAAGAATTACTTTACTGAAAGAGTGGTCAGGCACTGGAACAGCCTGCCCAGGGAGGTGGTTGAGTCACCATCCCTAGAGGTATTTAAGAAACCTCTAGATTTGGCACTTCAGGGCATGCTCCAGTGACAGAGATTGTAGGGGGTTTTTTTGTGTGTGTATGGTTGGACTCGATGATCTCAAAGGTCCTTTCCAACCATGAAGATTCTATGAGTCTATAATTACCCTCAGCTGGTGGACACAGCAAAGAGGGCAATGTCAGGTACCTGTTTGCACGTGGATGTGTGCTTTGGGAGCGCTCAGGGGAGGGACTGGAAGCTAGGCTGTTGATGGACTGTTGTAAAGCAGCAAATCCTGCCAGGTTTTCTGTGCAAGTCTGAGATTGTTCCTGCTGAAACTCCAGAGAACTCAAATTAACAGGCAATGTGGAAGAAACTGATTATGGCAATGGGGAAAGCAAAAACAACTGGCACAAGGACCCTTTCCAGGCTGATTAATGACTTGTAGCAATTACTCACTTCATACAAATGCTCACAGGATATTAGAAGTTAGTATTTTGTAGTTCTGTCAGATTTCAGATAAGCAACCGCTGTATTCCACAGGCAGGAAATAAACCCTCAAGCTTGAGTTGAAAGTAAACTATAGGAATAAAAGGTGTTACTCCTATTTTGCTGCAATAGAGTAACACAGACAAAGGGACTCTGCCGGCTGATGCTGGACAAACAGCAGCATCATTAACAGGTGTAATTTTGTTTCATCTAACTTATGGGTGTGATCCTGACCTCAGACTGGACAGAACTTGCACTTCCTGCCTAAGTCCTGATGAAGGACTGCTAAACGAGGCTCTGTGTGCCCCCAAAGAGGGTCTGATTTGTCTGTTGCACTATTTTACACCAGTGTGGCACCAGTGTCTCTCCTGATGCTCGAGAGTGAGTGTGACAAGGAGAAGAATCAGCCCAAGACACACCACTAAAAGATATTCAACCTAACTTCTAACAGTGATTATTCCCAGTATTTACTTCTGAAGGAGACAAATGCAGCTAACTTAGCATACATGCTACGCAGCTTCTGCCAGCAACTCTGTGTGTCAAAGAAAGAAAAGACCCTTCATGTTTCTGCATTTTCAAGCTTTTTTTTTTTTTTCACTTTTTGTCCCCCTTTGAAGACTTCTGAGACACCCAAAGGAGTGTCGTGAGTGACTGAAGTCTGAGAAGCATAGATACGAACCAGAAGCTGATAATTTCCCTGCAATGTCAGTATAGTCAGGTCTTAACAGCTGACACTGAGGGATTCCCTGGGGTTTTCTGAGATGTTCTTTCACCACTGCTACATTTTCTAACTCTAGATTTCAGTTTTCCCGAAACTTCAATCAAAAGTTTAGTTTTATTTAATATGATTCCTCAAAGCAAAGCATTTCTTACTATGTTGATCTTTCCCTGAACAAAGAAATGCTCTAGAGCTCTAACAGAAAACTTAAATTGGAATCTGAGTACTGTGATCATTTAGGTAGCTTATTGCCACACGGCTGACTAGTGTTATCTTTTGCAGCCAGAGTTTGTCTTCAGAGCTGGAATGCATGGAGGAGGGAAAAGGGAAGCAGGAGGAGATAAGAGAAAGGCAAAGGAAGGGGGGAGTCATGGTTGGGAGGAGCTTTGGTGTCACTCAAAAGAGCACAGCTCTATCTTGTGATGTTCAATTTGGGATCATGCATTTCATTTCTAATACAGCCCCAAGGGTAATTACTCAATTTCTCTTTTATTGCAGTTCTTACAATCTCACGTTATTTTACTGCTCTTTCTGATATTGAATGATACCAGACCTATAGGAGCAGCTGAAATGTTCGGGTCAATGCCAACTCAGCCCAGTTACAACCTATGGCTTGCATTGCTTAGCTGAGATTTAAAAAAAAAAATAAAACAGAACGGCTCCCCAAGAATGAGAAGCACATCTGTATGCAAAATTTTCAGCATCATTTGGATACTGAAAATTTAGTAATGCAAGGATAATACTGATTTACACCAAGTAAAGATGATATAATGGATAATGTCCCATTTGCTTCACTGAGCTCTGAGCAGCACAGCAGCACTGGCAAGTTCAATCCTCTGAGAAGTCCCTCGTTAGCTCTGTCAGCCTGTCACAGCCACTACAGCCCAAATCCTGGAAAGAAATGAAGAGAGGAGATGCTGCGGTCTAACAGACAGGAAATTTACTCCAGACTGGACCAGAAACAATTAATAGACTATTTCCTATTCACAAGCAAAAAAAAAAAACAAAAAAAAAACAAACAAAGCCCTAGACTTCTAGCCTCATACTACTTAACTTTTATCTTAATTTTTTTAAAAATTAAGAAAATTCATCCACAATATAACTCCATTGAAATTATTGCCTCTACCCCAACCCTGATTCAGTCTTGAACCTGAAATCAAGGGAATTTTGACATGGAGAAATTTGGTTTTGCTGGGCTATCAAATTTTGCTGGTGCCAATTTAAAATAGAGGGTTTACCAACTGCTGTAGCACCCACAGAACAAAACTGTTATTTTTTTAGCACCACTATAAAGAAACTTTCTTTTGAGACTAGACATCAATTTAATTTGATCCCCGCCCCCCCCATATCACACCAAAAATAATAGGCAGTCACTTCATGAGTCATTTGTTTATCTCAGTGCCTTTGATGCATGAATGTGATCAAGGACATTAACATGTTTTCTGAAGCATAAAAACATTAAATAAGCAGAGACCTTTAGCAACCTCTAGTGATATCAGATAAGATGATATAGTATCGCTCATTTAACTTGATCTTTCATTTGGGTTTCCAGGAGACAGTACCTAAATTCTGCTAAAATCACAAACTTATTCTAGATCTGAACTACTTCAAGGCTGAAGTTGATTCACGTGCTGTAGTAGGGCTCTGCTTCCACTCTCACACCCAGAAAGAGGGGACAGCTGTCAGACATACCTGGCACCTAGAGCTGCCACTGTACATATATTGTCAGATCTTCACCCAAGACAATGACTACTTCAGCAAACCTGGCTACTTCATTTGTGTCTAAATGGGAAAGATAAACCTTGGAAAAATTCATGGCATAACTGTAAATTCATGGTCATTAATTTGTTTTTAATTTTTTATGTTGTCAGTTTGCCAGGCAGTTGGGAATTCTGAACACCAGAATCTAGTGGTAACAAAATTGTTGTGGCCCTGCAGACTGCTAAATCATTATACTAGCAAGTTCCAAACAATAACACCGTGTGATCAGGATTACATAAATTCAAATAAGCCATGATTTATTGTGTAATCAGATACTGTTTTACCTCATAAGGTCCCCAAACTCTCTGATACTATACAGCACTGAGCTTGCAATTAAGTGGTCTGCAGCTACCAGAGGGTAAGAGGACTTCATAACCTTGCAATTTAAGTCTGCTACAGAACGAGCACATTGCACCTGGATTGACCGGCAAAACTGGCTTCTTTATACAAGCCGGGAAAAGGAGTTGCTAACCCAGAGCCAGCTTTACCAAGAGTTCAGAGCTCCTCCGTATCTGCTGCTGTGCTGGGTCTGGCTGGGAGGGAACTAATGCAAGTACTAAGCAGTCTGCCACGTCCATGTGCTCAGAAAGTGCCAACTGCAAGACTCTCTTGATCTGACGTCATTTTACGTATGCTGTATGAAACGCCCTATGTAAGACCAAGCTAAAGTCTGCTCTCTGGGGTAACAGCAGTTGACAGCTTCTAGCACCCAATAAGATGGTGGTGAAGTTTTGCTTCTGGAAGGCAAAATCCACATTGCCTGTCATCAGCACTGGGGGTCTAGCAGTTTAAGGGAGAATTTAACTTTTTCTTGGTACTCCCACACACATTTGTTTCCTAAGTTAGGCACCCATCTCACACTACAGACAGGAGACAGAAATGCCTTTCAGCAGCTCTCTGCAAGATGACCTCTGTTCTTAAATCTACACAAGGTCTTACACCAGTCTTTGCCCAGGAGCCTTGGACGACCTTTTTACTGTTGGAAAACCTGGCAGAGCCTGAACCTGGGGTGATGTGCTCATAGGCAGAAATGATGAGGGACGTACAGAACTCTTCATTCTTCAGAATTCTCTAAACGTCTATGCTTAGCTAGATCTGAGTTACTCCTGTCCTTCAGAGAGGGACAAAGGGACACATAAGTAAGGCCAGGGCAGTGTGCTGGATTGAAGTCTCCAGATTCTTTTCACAGCACCATGTTAAAGAGCAGCTGAACCATCACTGATAGAAGCGAACTTCAGCTGGAGATGAGAGACACTTAATATAACCCAGTTCCAGCTGAACTATGTTACACACTCACAGATGTGGGTATCTTTAACTTACTATCAATGTAGCAGCGTTTTTCAGTTCCCATTACAGGCTGTATTGACCAATGCTGTCTACCTTCAAGTAAAGAAAACTGCTAGATACCTTTTTTCTGCCTATGCCAGTATGTGTTTATACAACTGCCTTGCTCGGTGCCTGGCCCCACACAGAACTCAAAGTGATTCTAATGAAGATGGAGTTACTGTTTTTCAATAAAAGCACAAGCAGTTGTAAAAGGTCAATAAGATTTACTCTGGTGTTGGCTTAGAAACATTTCTTATTCAAATGACAAAGGTACTATGTTTATAAAGTACAGTTAGTGATCAATGGCACTACCTGTTTATCAGGCGATCCTTGGCATTTCCATAATTTCTCCAGGCAATAAGACTTGAGCTTCGCTTACTCAACGTGAGCAGCAGAGGCTCAGAAATAATCACAGATTATCACTGAGATGTTCTAGAAAGCATTTTAAAAAAGGTCTGCCAGCTTCTTGTTCTTGATGAGCCATTTCAAATGTCAAAGTGCTGGGTCACGTTTTTGAATAATAGATACAAAAATGTGATGTTATGAAAGTTTTAAATCTGCATCTTCCATGTCGGCCTCTGAATCAGAGTCATGGAAATGCAGGTCTAAGAAGGACTTTAAGAATATTTTTTTACTTTTTCTAGTTGCTTTACTTTTTTATAGTTTCTAGATCTACAAGTATTTTCTATGATGTGACCTATAGATCATCACAGAGCAAATTTAACAAAAGGATTGCTTTTATTAATGACCTTTTACTCATCCCTTTGAAATCATTCCAAACCCTGCATTGTCTCATACCACAAGTTGAAAATCACCGATGCATTACAGCTATCTCTGCATTCAAGGATATGAAGACCATCACCAGCCATTCCAGGAGTGCATTCTAGAATTCCATCATACCATTTAGGTGCCAATATAGAACACTTAAAATCTGATAGCAGTTATAGACAAGGAAAGAAAGAAATGTGAAGGAGAAAACTGCTTATTAAAGTCATCAGCAGTTTGTAGAAAGAATCCTGCAAAATTGCTTATTGAACAGGATGTTACATCATTGTTTAAGGGCCAAGAGAAGTGTTCATATCATAAACAGCCACACCAAAGCTTCACTGGAGTGAAGCTCCAACCAAACAGAACTCTTCCATTTACCATTTTCTTGACTTAAATTTGCACGCCAGGCCCACTGGGCTTGGTGATTTCTACTTCCTTCCTAAAAAAACCCCAACGCAACAATTAACAATGCTTTTGACTTCTCTTGTCACCATCTGAGACTTTCAAAGCACGTCACAAGCATCAAAAGTCACCGTATTGTATCACTATCGCTTATTTGTGGACACGGAACACAAAACTCCGGTATTTAGGGGTCTACCTAATTTCAGTTACCATCTATGAAAAGTCTGACTCTGATCTTAACTACTGCTGGGTTTCTGCCTTCTGAGTGGTACACCACTCAGAGTCACAGAGCAATTCAATGGGAGAGCCAGAAATAGGATACAGCTGTCCCAATTCCCAGACTCCATTCTAACAAAATGACCTTGTGGCCTCCCAGCTTGGTGCTTGTAAAAATACACCAGCTGCTGTAGTTTGCATCTGCAAACCATTCTCTAACTGCTTTTAAATGTATCTTTGTTCATACTCAGGCTCAACCAAAAAGGCACAGGGGGAAGGGAGTGTCAGAAGAGTTGCGAAGCATATAGACTGTGACTCAGTCTCCTCAGCAGAAGCAGGTATCAAATGACTCAAGGAACTTTTGCTCCAGTGCTACATGTTTGTTCACTCAGCTTCCCTTGGGATGCTCAGAGTGTGCCAGCTGGCCAAATGTGAAGAAGAAGCCATGAGAAAATCACAGAAGCCATTCCTAAAAACCAATACTAGTCCTGGTCTCGGCATATCCCTCACCGATCAGGTACAGGCTTTTATTGTCCCATAAAGCATGACGTCCAATAATTGGCCTACAGAACAGGTTTAATTGTGATCTCTGCCTCCAAACGGCAGCTGAATACCTCCTGATTCTCACTTCATGATGTTTGCTTGTAAACAAACCCATTAAGAATCAGTGGAGAAGTCTATTGTTATTACAATGACTATGAAAGTTATAAAGATGAAAATTACATAAAGGTTTTTGTCATTATGTAGCTAGTAGTACAATATGAAAATCACCTTACTTGAACAACTGGTTGTAGGGATCTTCTTGGACACCCCCCCCCCAAATCTCTCTGTTGTGCATCAAGCTTCATCTAAATGACTATGAATGATGAGCAGGGGAACAGTTCTAAACCGAGTACTCTATGAACTTCCCTCATATTAACCAGATAATTCACTCAACCCTCCAAAGAAGGGACTTGCTGACCTATTGTGTTCTACGCAATGTGCACATCTCAGCACTGCGTTAGATCTCTGGTGGCTTCTGTGGTTAACAGAGTACAAGCTGTAGCGTTTCCCAGTTGATTTCTAGCCAGTAATACATACCTTCGATACAGTGAAGGCTTGGATTTTAAGTAACAGCTTTCAGTTTCACTGGTGCCATCAGTGATGGGTGCAAGTGATAGCAATAAAAAGCCCCTAACTATTATCTTCACCACATGCTTTGCAGACACAGTGGGACTAATGGACAGTACCAGAAACTATAAACCATATCACTAATATTTGCTGAGACCTTCCCATAAATGGTCCATGCTGGAATCATAGAGCAAAACCACCAGTTGTCTTCATCCTGCTGGTAATGCTTTCTTATATGCCTGTCCTTACAAGGGGGAAGAAATCCTTGCCAGGATAAAATGACTGTCTTCTTTCTTCCAAGTCCTTTGAAACACTGCAGCGAAGTTTACAAATCAACTGTGACCTATCCCTGACCAGCTTGATGATGATCTGCTGCTACCAAAACCCTTGAAATGTCATATTTACGCCCAACACAACCAACATGATTACTCCATCTTCTTACTTGCTCAGTCATTTCATACAACTACAGGTGTATGTACCTAGGTATGGTAGGTGTAGCTATACGTAGATGTATGTACATACACCTACACTTCATTCTAACTCTCTTGGGATGGATGGTTTCAGTTTTACGGTAAGTATAGTACTTACCGTAATGGGCTTCTGATCTTCACTGTTGCTGTGCTACAGGACTCTTAAATCAGTAACCTAAAAGAAAAAATGTCTGATCTTACTGCAGGAAGAATAATTTAAGCCCTCACAAAATGAGCAGACCAAATAACTTCATAACTACTAAGAACAATAAAGCCACTAGAAAAAAGTCAGGAACAGTTCATTAGTAAAAACCACACACGTAATGCATATGCATACTCACAGGCACGCAGAAAGAACAGGGGAAGGGAGCAATGCTTGAACTAACTGTTACCTATTTCAACCAGATCAGCTGATAGGACTGATACCTGAAACGAACTTTGTTAGTAGGACCAGATCCCTGTTCGAAATTCCTCTCTCCATCTGATTCCAGGCTGCACCTCCATTAAGAATAGCTGCCCTCAGAGGCTGTGTAGAGGAAGGCTCAAATGCAGCTGCCTTACTGGTGTGGTCGTGCCGCTGGCCCCATTTCCCTTCCTTATCAGACCAACAGAGACAACTTGAAGGTAAATCACATTTGCACTGCATCCTTAAAGCAAGGCTTGAGATCGCTTTACTGAGGAACTTATTTACAGCAACTGAAAGGAACAATAAGAAATAAAATTCTTTCAATTTAAAAAGCTGCTATAGAAATGTCTGAATTTCAAGAGGAAGATGTTCTACAGTCAGCCCCAAGGGCCAGTTCTGTAACTTTTCATTCTGCTTTTACTCCGCCTTCTTATTTGTGTTCCCACTGTGGTCTCTGATCTCTAACCATTGGTCATTTATGTATGTCAAGCCTTCAGGAGCTTCTCAGCCGTCCGTCTCTGGCACCTGAACAAGCAGGGGCTGGCAGGTGGGATTTTCAAATACCCTCTGTGCTGATTGCTCCCAGAGACCTTGACAGAGGAACTAGCTGCAAGCTGAAGATTGGTGACTTTAAAATCCAAACCAGCATTTTCAAACACTTTGTGCCAAACACTAAATCTCTTATCAACTCTTCTCTGTCACACGAATTTGCTCCCTTTCACACCCTAATTGGCTTCTCTATCATAATTAGGATGTGTTAGCAGCAAGCGTAAAGGCACAGCAGAGAGGAAACAAATTAGCGTGTTACTCCTTTAATTGCTATGGGAAGTAGTGACCTCCTATTTACAAACCTCCAACCGACTTTGCAAGTTACTTGACAATGTGAACCAGACTTACTTCTTAAAAGGAAGCTGGATGTCCACCATTTCTATCATACCAAATTAGATTTCCCGGAGTCTCTTCTTGTTCCATCATGAAACTTGCGCCAGCTTAAACCCAGTATTTTGGCAAAGTAAACTGAGCTGTAAACTTGCTTTGTCCAATGACTAATTCCCCGTTGGAAGTGAAAAGAATCTCTTGAGTGCTGTCATTAGCAGCCGTGAAAAAACAACAGGCTGGGCAGCGGGGGGGTTTTTTTGGTGCCTGGACGCATAGGGTCTTGCTGACTTTATTTGGTTTGAATGATCCTGGACTGTGCCTGAAACAAGAGACAGGACACAATGATACTCTTTCTGAAGATGGCCACTTTCTTCCCAAATCACAGGGTTCTCTTGACTAGAAAGCTATAGAAATGACCCTGCATAAACATGGAGGAGATAATTACAAAATAAAGAAACATTACAGTGAATCCACTGAGATCCTTAATTCCAAACTGCCACCATCCCAGAAGGAACAAACTGTGAGTTAGACTGACTCTTAAGTATACAATTAAGCCTGTCAAGTTCTGACTCCATAATATGCTGTTTAATATTGAAAAGTCTGTCAGTATACCAGTATGCGGGATTAACGTCATAATGCTTTGGGTCTGCTTCCTCATGAAACTATAAAACAATTTAGCTGATATAAGCAACATGTTATTTATACTCCTTTTGGCAACAGTTTTAATGCTATGTGGGATACACCCACTTCCTTCTAATGTAATAGCCTTCCCTGGCCTTTATGGATTTAAATTGGTGAGGGGAGCTGTGTGCATTCCATGTGGAATTTACTCAGTAATTCTATTAAGAGCTTTCCTGCACAGAAATTAACGTTCTCATCTCATTCAATACTCGTCCTATTCATTATTTAAAACAGAAGACCTAATCTCTCCCTATATTAAGTTTCCTCAAAGGATTTTCTATTAGTTTCAAGGAATTCAAAAGATTAAGCTTCAACACTTCTGTGTTTGCAAAACTATAAAACTCTGGGGCTTACAGTTAGAGCAGAAGGTGTTGCCATTTCTGTAATTTTTGAGAAGAAGGGTGTCAGTTGAAAGTTACAGAGCCTTCAAAAGAGGCCCTTTGCTTTTTCCCCTCACCATTTTCAGCTCACGCTTCAAGTGACATTCAGCAGTAGCCAGCAGAACTTCTAATGATTTCAGCAGATTCTCTAGGCCAATTCATTCACCTGGCTTTAACTAGCAGCTGCCCCCAAAAGGCCTCAGAGCTCTCTCAGAAACAAGTACTTCCCACTGCAGGCGCTTGCACTGAGCAACAGCAGAAGCACTGCAGCCAGAGCTCAGTGCTAGAATGGACACGACACGCCAGAGGAGGTGCCTTTGTTTCACATCCTAGATTCTGTATTCCCAGCTACCGAAAAGGAGTGGAAGGACTGTTATTATTCCTCAATGGTTTTGGGTTTTGATGAATTGCAACAAAGCCAAGCGGGCTGTGATGTGCTGTGCTGACGACTATGGCGAAGCTCCTCTCGGTGGGTATGTCTGCCCAAAGGGGCTCGCACGCGAGTGCTGGCTGTATTGGTGAGGGGTGCATTGCTAAAATTTAGTTTATGTGTCATTAAATCCACTGAATACTATCTGGGACCATTTACATAGCAAACAAATTTTGAGAACTAGGTAGATGCAACTTGTTTGGAACCCTGCCTCCAGCAATGATTAACATTTATATAAGATTTGTAGGTTAGGTGTAATACCTTTTATTATACTGACTTCTATCACTGGAAAAAGCTGACAATTTGGGGGGATCACAAGTCCTTTTTCAGTCCTAAGAAGAGAGACAAATTTTCAGACACAAACACCTTTCCTCCGCTCTAAGAAAGCTCTGTATACCTGAAAGCTTGCCTGCCTTGCAAGACCATACTATTGGTTTAATAACAGGGATCCTATAAAGAATTGTGGCTGTACCTGCTCTGGCATTCTGCGATTATTACAAGAGAAGCAGGAATTATACCTCTCACAAAAATACCGCACATCTTCCTGCAGAGCAAACTATTTACATATTCTGATGCATGAGAGGCTGCATTTCAGCAAGGATCACACAAGAAGAGAAAGCTGTCCACCTATTAGTGATACCCATCCTCACAATTTTCTCTCCAGTTAGTTCAAGTCAAGGAACAAACTGGGAGGAGTGATATAAATAAGCCGTGCTTTTAGATTTCCCAGAGAAAATGAAAAGAGCTGATTTGCCTCTCAGTTCTGTTAGCAAACAAGTAATTCCTAATTTACAACACTGTTAAGAGGACATTCAGACAGAACATCTTAGATTTGCACACAATTCAGTAAACAACCAAGAGGATAAAATCGTTTAAAGAGATGAGAAGCTAGAAACTACAGTCCCAGTGACAGTGTACACTTAATAAAAATTAATGGGATGCTTTAAGTAGCCAGTGGAGATATTTCTCTCAGCCTTGCACACAGAAGTAATGTCATGTAGGCAACTTTTTAAATAAGAAAGATATGTGCCTTCTGATGTACTACCAAAAAACCCAAGCTGTTTTCATAAAGGAATGCTAAGTGAATGAAACAAGTGAACCGAATCTGGTCTCACTTCCTGACTTTGCCCCTACAGCTGCGTGACCTAGGGCAAACCACTTCAATACTCAGCACCTCTCAGTCAAGCTGGTAACAAATGCAGTGGCAGGCAGCACATTAATTTCACACAACAATATTTTTTTATCCTATAGTTCAAGAAAAGAAGAGCATAGACGTGTACTGGGAGCCAAACCCTGTGCTGACACAAGCTCTGGGCAAGTCTGGGGTTTCAGTGGGTTTGTGACAAACAGAGAAGCTTGAGAAAATAAACTCTCCCTCCTACCCATAAATTCAACTCACAGTGTCATGAGTAATTGTGCTCTGAGTGGGAAGAAAGGACATTAACACTTATAAAATAAACCTCCAGAAACCTTTTAAATAGAAAAATGACCTGCGGGGAAAATGAAACACAAAGATGTGGCCAAAAAAAAGGAAAAGAGAATTCTAAAAAGAAAGACAGCAGATTAAAAAGAGATAGTTTTCCAGCTGTGAAATAAGAAAAGGACATAGTTCATAAAACAAAGGACCCTTTGAGGTGCTTAAATTTAACTTTCTTCCTTTAAATAACGCATTAAAGCTCTACTAAATCATTCCAAAATAAGGTAAAAATAAGTCTGAGCAAAGGGCCATATGCTTGGCTGGAAGACCTGGCCATTCCACTGTGGATATAATTTTGCACCTACTGAGCAGCTTTGCATGGGGATGTAGTTGTAACACAGGATTTCATCCCTGTTCTCTAAAGGGAGTCCTCAGCTCAAAGGTGTCAAGAAGCAGATTTTAATGAGAATGAAAATAGGCTGACATCTCTTCATGTGCTTCCCTCAATAATTTGTGACATTCAGTTTCTGTCAACAGATAAGGGAACTTGTTTTATGAAACAAGCCACTTTCCATTATTTACCTGAAGTCATGGCTAACTGGGGAGGTCCCAGTGGACTGGAGGGTAGCAAATGTAGCACCCATCTACAAGAAAGGCAGAAAGGAGGATCCGGGAAACTATAGACCTGTCAGTCTGACCTCGGTACCAGGGAAGGTCATGGAGCAGATCATCTTGAGTGCCGTTACAAGTCATCTAAGGGACAACCAGGGGATCAGGCCTAGTCAGCATGGGTTTATGAGAGGCAGGTCCTGCCTGACGAACCTGATCTCCTTCTATGACAAGGTGACCCGATTATTGGACGAGGGAAAGGCTGTGGACATTGTCTACCTAGACTTTTGAAAAGCGTTTGGCACTGTTCCCCATAGGATTCTCACGGAAAAACTGGCTGCTCATGGCCCGGATGAGCATACAATCTGCTGGATCAAGCACTGGCTGGATGGACGGTCCCAAAGAGCGGTGGTCAATGGAGTTAAATCCAGCTGGCGGCCGGTCACAAGTGGTGTTCCTCAGGGCTCAGTGTTGGGACCGTTTCTGTTTAACATCTTTATTGATGATCTTGGTAAGGACATCATCAGTGTATCATCGGTAAGTTCGCAGACGACAACAAGTGGGAGTGTTGATCTGCATGAGGACAGGGAGGCTCTACAGAGAGACTTGGATAGATTGGATCGATGGGCCAACGCTAAAGGAATGAGCCGTTAACGGTATGAGCTAACAGTATNTTAGTTTGAGGAAGAGGAGGCTGAGGGGAGACCTCACCACTCTCTACAACTACTTGAAAGGACATGGTAGAGAGGTTGGTGCTGGTCTCTTCTCACAGGTAATTAGCGATAGAAGAAGAGGGAATGGCTTCAAGCTGCAACAGGGTAGGTTTAGACTGGACATTAGGAAAAAATTCTTCACAGAAAGAGTGGTCAGACACTGGAATAGGCTGCCCGGGGAGGTGGTGGAGTCACCATCCCTGAATGTGTTTAAGAGTCGTTTAGATGTAGTGTTGGGGGATATGGTGTAGGGGAGAACTTTGTAGAGTGGGGTTGATGGTTGGACTCGATGATCCCAAGGGTCTTTTCCACCTTGAATGATTCTAAGATTTTATAAAATCGTGGTTATAAAATGAATGAGAATACGAGCCAAATTTCATTCTGTAAAATTCTACTGAGCCTGACTTTTGGATCCAAAACACTCAGAAAGCCTTCCACTTGAGTTGTCTCCTGGGAGAAAGGAATTCCTGAACAGTGTAGGAAGCAGCGTAGGATTTCTGACCTAGCATTGGATTGTATTACTTTTCATTCTGGCATAGAACGTATTCCTAGGAGAAAGGGAATTCCTAGCCCCTACTTGCTGGAATGAGGGATTCACATGCATTTTCATGCCGTGTAGAACACCTGTACCAGTAACCAGGAACTCACCTACAATATCTAGAAGCCAGTTTGGAGCTCCTACTTCTGTTCTGACCAGGTGCCAGAGGTCCAGAAATCTGCCCAGACAAAAAAACCCAAACGCTACAACTTCTTGGGAGATGCCCTATTCCTCATTTGTGAATCTGAAATCACATTGCTACTGTAGCCAGACATGCATGCCTAATACGCTCTTTGTACTCATTTCAGTACTCTCTTTGTAATACTTTTGTTTATAAGCACACTTATGAAAACTGCATTGCAGTCTTAGAACATAGATGTTCACTGCTGGGTGGCTCCTACTTTCAGAGGAACAGAAAGGATCACTAGCTAAATCTAATCTAATCAAGTTTCACCCAGGTACTTTAAATCAGATAAAAAAAAAAAAGTTAGACTAAAGTATTTCTGTTCCCAGAGCTCAGAGTGCTACACACCAGGGAAACACTGATCTCAGTACTCCTATGAAGACAAAAAATTTATTGCCAAGATGCCCTGATGATCCTGGCCCACAGTGCAGATTCTGTCCATTGCCACCAAGATTCTTGCATTCTCAGAGGAAAACACTTCCCTCACCCTAACCCTTTTTCCTCAAATGTCTTAGTAAAACACTTGTCCTGCCAAAAGAAAATGAATTTCATTTCTAACTCTCCAAGCAACACAAAGGCTACATATGGAAAATTACACCTACATTTAGTTATCATCATAGCTAGGAATCTGAATTCAATTAAATTTGTTAAACCTCAGCTTCCCGGTACTAGTCCTTCTTATGCTTTTACCAGCATAAAGACAGAAAGATAACCCCATTGTTATCTTCTCCACGTGTAAGGACATAAAGGCAGTAATCGTCACCCCCTGCCTCTCTGATTAAATGTGAATGCTAAATTGAACATGGTGATAGCTGGACAACATTGCGACCAGAAACTGACGCTGGGGTACTAGTAACTGTAAGTACAGAGATTAGGGGACTGAAGGTATTGCCTGCCTTGCAAATCTATTCCTTTCTTTGTGACTTAGGGGGCTGGAGCTGATGGTTTAATAAGAACATGCCATCCACAAGAGCTGACTTGGGATGTACCACAGAAAAAAGTCTCTGTTAGAGAATGCGTTGTCAAAACTAAAGCGCTTTGTAAATACATTTTAGCTGAAAAAAATCCACAGAGTTTTGAGACCAGCTTCCTAGCAGGGCTGCTGAGGAACCAATGCCCCAAACATACGCATTAGACGACTGCTCAGATCTGCTGACTCCAGAACTTTCTGGCTGGCCCGGCTGCCTGATGGTCCACACAGGTAGAAGAACTTCTCATTGCGATTAAGGGATTGGTTCAACATTTGCGGATAAACTCCACTGGAAAACAGCAATCACTACAACCCCCACCTTGTGCCCCACCAAGAGCAAGACAAATTTTTAACCTTGCTTCTTCACAATACATAGATAGCAACCTACCTATCCATGCAATCGAAGTTTAAAAAAATCCTGCCAAAACAAGCCAATTCACCTCACACAATTCTTGCCTTGCAGACAGATAGTAGGCACAATGCTTAATGTGCTCCAAACATTTTATGTTAAAAAGAACACAGAAAATGTGATTGACTGAAGAAAAAAAATATAATGAAGCAAGACTAAGAAGCTATTCAGAATTACTGAAGCTTTCAACCACATGATGAAAACATCTTTTTTTTTTTACTTAGAAGGCTTCAGCATTTTAACAATTTCACTGTTCCTGTTTCACTTTTCTAAAGACATGTTTAAACATGCAGTTACAATTCCATCAATGCTCACTTTAATTTATAGGTCAATATATTCATTTTTTAAACTCGGGTGTCGTACCATAAGAGATCTTAAGGAGTTACTTATTCCTAAATCTATGGCATCAGTATTTTGCTATGCGAGAAATAGCATAATGGAGAAGACCCACTAGCTTGTCCAGAGAAACCAGGGGGCGCAGTTTGGTTTGTGAGAGAGTCTTAAAAATGAAGTAACTGAGGGTTAGGTGACAATCTGGGCATGGACCTCACAGTCTGCTGCGTGTGGTCATTGCTGCACAGGCACAACAGGATTAAGTGCGGAGCAGCTCCAGCTCTATCTAGGCTGCAAGACTTCTATGCTGCCTAGATTCATTCCAGACTGGAGGGAGGACTACGTGTTAAGAATTATCTCTAGCTCATAGTTACACGTACGAGGATTTTCACATTGGAGATTATGTGGCAAATGCAGATTTATTAAACTGCAGTCATACAAAGTTCCAAAGCATAAATCTTAGCTATCCTATAATTTCTAGGTAGCTGAGAAATTCAGTATATCAACTGTTGGATCATTAGTGAAATTTGACTCATTCACTCAGTGCTGAGATGAAATACATTCATATTGGAGACTATTTTTAATATCAAATTCCTAGCTGTTCCTTCAGTTAATTTGCTTATATGATTTTGTCTATGTGAAAGTGTTTCAGCTGTTTAACCTTCTCTTTTCCCATCTATGTTTTTCAAGAGGCATGCTTCAATGTGTGAGAGGATTTTTTAAAATTCAATTCAATATGTGGAACATTTCAAGTCAGAGACAGACAAGTTCTAAGGCTAACCCCACTTAAATTAAAGGAGAAATCTGGCTGATTTCAGTGGACCCTGGATTACGCATTTTGTTAGGGCAAATCTGGGACTGAGCTACAGACAGCTATTGCTTTGTTAAACAAGCAACTCTGGTATTAATGAAAGCATTTAAAACATTTTCCAGCATTCTTTAGATTCCTGGAAAGCCCTAGTACATTGCTTAAAACTAAAAATACATAGGAACTGTCTTTACAGGGATCTTTGCTTCGGGTGAGAGACTATGAGCTGCCCAGTCATTGTTTACTGACCCGCTATAGTCAATTGACTATTGATCTTTGTATTTATCTGCCTTGCAGTTCTTTGGTTCTGATGCCTGCTCAGGAAAACAATATTGACGTGGTCTTAGATAGGCAAAGACAACAACTTCATAAAGCCATAGGTGTGTTCTGCACATAGGGTGCATGATGTCTCAAACTCCCTTAGAAATCCAAACAACGTGGCAAATATATTCCATTGTAAATATAATTATTACAAATATAGTTATAATGCTGTAAGCCTCAATCTCTGTCCCCATGGCAAATCTGGAACAAGTGCACAGACATCCAAGACTCTTCTCAAATTATATCAGGATAATTAATATAAAAAAGCACATCTATATGCACTTACTGATGCATTTTGCCTGAGATATTAAGACAAAATTCAGGAAATAATCACACTCTCATGGAATAAGACTGAAGTAATGGCTGCATTCCACCGAAGTCACCCCAAAGAAGTAAGCTTTCATTTCCTAAAGAACTGAAAACAAGACTCTTCTTGTGTATTTTTTGTTCCATCATATAAACTTGAATGGGGCGGGGAAAAACAGCTCTGTAAGATGACCATTTTTTGTTAAATTCTGATGGGTAATAAGTCATATTGATAGAGAACAACTGACTTCACCCCTTTTTAGTTTTATATGGTATTTCCATCATCTGTTTGGACACAAAATGCCTTTTGCCGTAACAAAATTTTACAGGCCATACGAGGATCCACGTTATCTATCGGCATAACTGGCCCACTTTTAAGTGCGGTGCTTTTAAGAGTATCCCCAAAATGCCCTCTGTCTCAGACTCTGTGAAGCAGAAAAACATTGACTTGACTTGGTTGAAACCTTCCATGTAGTAACAATAAATGAATCCTGAATTGCTTCAATATTGTGAGCAATCCATACTCCAGTTTTAGTCCTACATATTGTCATCAGGATCACTAAGATTATTAAAGAATCACTAACCCTTTATCTGTCCCCCTGCATGATCCGGTTTTAGCAGCACTGTGTGGAAGAATATCTCAAATAGACAGACGGTTTAAAGAGAGGGAGTCTTATTTCTACTTACAATAGGATAATGTTTTTTGAAGCACATAGCAGCAACATAACTATGTTTTAATATCTAACGCTATGCATCCCATATGCCAAGAAAATACAGAATTGTGAGCCAAAAACAGCATAGTGTCATTCAGAATAAGAACCCATGGTATAAACTTATTTAAATATAATAAATTGATTTTTTCATTGTTTTTCTTCCTTAGCTGAATAAATTACCTACCTCTCTGCATTTACTCCACAGTGCTTGCTTAATAGAGGATACACAAGCTTCTTTTTGTTAAGCTGAGGAAAACCTCCTTTTCTCTGTGCTGTGCTACATAAAATTCAACATAATCTCTTTAGAGAATGGAAAAATAGCAATTTCTGGGAGCTGAGCTTGGGTATACGGAGGTCAGCAAATAACTCTCAGAGTTTTAAAATGCATTCAAAATGCAGATCTCTGACATCGGTTAAAAAAAAAAGAAGAAAACACCACATCACCTAAACTACCTCACAGCTATTTGCATAAAGGGTCCAGAGGCAGTACAGTATAAGTACGGAGACACAAGCCATCCAAAGAGAACTTAGCAACAGTTCTATTGGATACTGCGTGTGTCTGCAGCAGAAAAAGGGTAACTTTGAAGCTCAGATGTGCAAACAGCTTTGAAAGACTAAACAGTCTCTTGGCAGATGCATCAAGCAAAAATCTGAAACTACAAACCAGGTAATTTACCAAATAATTTCCTTTTTAGCTGATTCTAACTTTCCTTCTAAAGAGTTCTCTGAGCCAAATAGCCTATGTGATATCCTTAGGGCTGTTACCTAAGGACTTCATCAGAAGTGACAGAAACCTGCTAATAAGAGAGGTAATAAACTCATCCTCTATTTTAAAAATTTGTAGGACTTTATAAAATTATGCATCTATTTTATGTTCTGAAGATATAATTAAATTAAATGACTGCTATACTAGTATTAAAGATGTATTCCATTCTACTGAAGGAACTCTGCTTACTGGAAAATAAAACCATGATAAGTGCGTTAGGAATTCCAGTGCTAGCTAGAAGAAATAGAAAAACACTTGTTATCCAGGCAAGAGATAATAGAGGATATCATTATTGTCTCTGAAAAAAATATGAGGTGCTTCTCCAATGCAAGAAATCTCCCTGACCAACGGAGCATAGCTATCTTATTATAGTGAAAAATACAGAGACAAACAGCTACTTTAAATGTACAGAAACAGATATTAAAAAACTAATGGACTATTAAAGTTGGGGTTTAACTAAAGGTGGAATGAAAGTGCTGCAACTCATGGTGTTATTTTAAAATGAACCCTTAGCAAAGGGAATTACCTGATGAAAATTGTTATCGCAGGTTTAATATGTGTGTCTACCTCATGGGGGGCAACAGGTAACACAGAGTTCAAGAGGGAAATTATTTTTGCCCCTTTGGAGAAAGCAAAGCAAAATCACTGGCTTTCAGAACCATCTGTGCATCAGGAAGTGAGGTGTTTAAAATGTTCATATTTATTCTGCCAGAAAAATGAGCAAGTGCCTGGTTTTAATTATGAAGAATTTACAGATACTTTGAAGAATATAAAATAAACAGAGAGGTTAGTAACAGAAATGAGGAAGGACCCTCATAAGAGACTTCAATTCCTACAGCAGTGCCATATTTCTTCTTCGGTGTCTGGAAATATTGCTACTATTGCTGTGTTTGTTCGCTCCATCCTCCTCCCTTTTGTTCTCTCTCCCATGGAAGTTGCAGGAACTCCCGTCTCATAATGCCGTCTATCCAGCTCCCACTGCTGCTCCTCTGCGTGACCTTGGGTGGTGTCTGCCTCAACCCGGGACAGCCCCTTCTAGAGGGAAGCGAGAAGATGGGAAGAAGTCCCCTGGATGACATCCTGCAGAGATCAGAAAGCCTCATTCTTCAGTCTGTCCTCAAGAAAGCTGAAAAGGAAGAGATGAATAAAGGTATAAGTAACACTTGGGACATCCATCTGGAGATGTTGGCATAGTACTTGATTGGCTGAGTTCATTAGATCCAATATACAGTTCCAGGTTCTAATGTGTGTATTCATCACTCAAACTAAGGGGAGGGGAAGGATAGGAGATGTGCTGCAATACACTGACACAGAGTTCTCAAAAGGCGCTTTCTTCTCTGAGATCTCCCCACTTAGGCAATGCTGTACCATCATTGAGCAGCTGTGGCATAGTAAGAAGATAGAAGCCTGTCACAGAAAACTTGTCTGTCTGGCAAGTACTTCCCTAGGGAAGCTCTAAGAGGACACATGGAGAACATTCCCCAGTTGTGGACCCTGTACCTAATGTTAATTGGAGGTGGGAGGTCCCCGAACTCCCTCAACCCACTGGTTTCTACATCCCAACAGAGGTGGGCTTTTCCATGGCTGGAATGCAGAGGCTGCTCTAGTGCCTGCTGTCTCCTCGCTTGCAGATGCTCTGCTCTCACTAGTCACAGCAGTGGAAGCAAATCAGGCTCAGGGACCACAAGAAGGTGCCCACCACCACCACGGAGCACAGAGTCCTTTCATAGTGGAAAGAGGAGCTGGCCCCAGGTGCCCATAGAAAGAGCCTTTCTCCCCCTTCACATGAATGCTGAGAGTTGGTCATGTCAATACAAGACCTGAAATATTAAAAAGAGCTTAAGAATGAGTAAGAGATATTAATAGAGTTATGACAGGTAGCTGGAAATACTGAGCTGGCTTTCAAATGTCCACATCCCTACTTCTACTTGTGTCTCAGTCCTGCCCTTTCCCTGTCTCATTCTGATTTCCAGCTCTTCCCCGTAACCAGCTTCTGCAGCTAATTTCTTCCAGCTACTCAGCATCTTTTACTCACCTTCCTTTACCTGAATCTGACACATTTACCTGAATCAACACATTAGGCTTTGTCATTGCACATTTTCCCATTTGGCCGCAGCTAGTTCCTAATGCATCAATTCATCCTTGCTAAAAATGTGCCAGAACTGTTCCGACAGATGCCATCCAGAGGGATCAAATTCAAGACCATACTGTTAACTGTGCAATTAAATGGGCATGATGAGCAACAGACTATGATCCTGCATCATAGAACTCCACAAATTCCCATTTCAACTTCTTTAGTGAGGATTATGGGGGCTCATTAACATTATTCTTTTTCTTGGACAGAATCAAATGGCCCTCTGTCAGAATGGCTTTCCAGAAGACAACACCCTGGGAAAAAGTACCTAAGTGACCTGGAGAAGAGACAGCATCCTGGAAAAAGAGATGTTGAGGAAGACACATCTTATGGAGACATTCAGAAGAGGCAGCATCCAGGGAAAAGAGAGATGGAAGACAATCTTGACGGCTATCTGGAGCTGAAAAAGCGACAGCACCCTGGCAGAAGGTCATTGTCAGACCAGTATGCTGCCATCCCTAGCACACGGCTAACCTACTTGAACGAGTTATCCAAAAGACAGCATCCAGGAAGAAGGTATCTGATGTACAAGCACCAGCATCCTAGCAAAAGAGGCTGGAATGATGAGGTAGACCTAAATGACCAACATGGTGAGAAACGCCAGCACCCTGGGAAAAGGCACTGGATTTCTGACAGCCCAGATGATGCAGGTCCCTGCAGTGCTCAGGAGTCCTTCACCTGTAATAAAGGCAGCTTCTTGCTTGATTTAGTAGAAAACGTTAGTAAAGACAGGGTAGAAGAAAAACGTCAGCACCCAGGAAAGAGATCAGCATGGGAGAGTGAGACAGAGGAATGAGAAAGTAATTGTGTATCATGTGTATTTGGTGAAGTAAACTGCCAGATCACTAAAAAATTCTGTTTGCTCTCCTTTGGCTTCCTGCTGCTGACCTCTGCACCCATTGTTCAGTGCGTTAATGTTCCCATTTAAGTTAACAGCTTTGTCACACAATTAAATTAGAGGAACTAAAGGACCCATTTGAATGGGACAGGCAAGTATTGACAGTCTTCAGCTCCCCCACTTTAGGCAGTTAAGAGGGATCATTTTCTTATGGGCCCAGACCTCAGAATAATCCCACTATGTGTGTCCAATTTTCTGTTCCCAAATGACTAACACAGGCTCTTAAATATCTGTTCTGATGCTACTAAAGTGGAATAATTATATGGTTTCCTCTCACGTCAGTGAAATCAGTAAATTAAAAGAGAGGAAGAAAAAAGAACAATGTATGCCAACTATTTCAAAATGAAATTGAATAGGTTTTCTAAACCTATTCAATAGGTATCTAAATGATACATTAATGAGACCTGAACCCTTGCATACTACAACCTGTCCAGAGAGTAAGCACTAAAGAGACAGGAACTGTTCCAACTGGAACAGATTAGATGACTGACTTCATAGCTTGACTTGGAACCGGCATATAAAACCCCTTTTCATCTACGAGGCTGCACAGTTCGAAGGGTTAATGCAGCCCAGAGCACTTCAGCCGCAAGTTGTGAACCCGACTGTGTACACCTCATACGATAGCTCCCACCCGTGTGTCCACATTTCAGTCACCCCACTTGAAATCATGCCTTCTCCTCAGACATTTAAAAATGAAGCAAGCAGACATGCTTTTCTTCCAATAAGGGTTTCTGATTTCTCCCCTCTCAAAGGAATGCTTTCACTGTCTGTGGTCAGACTCCCAAAAGTGTTTATTTGGTATGAATGATTCAATAAACATCAATAGTCAACTCTGGGTGTCCTTATTGGTTGTGCAAACATACTGTAATAGAGTGAAAAACATAAAACCAACCCAAGCTAAATAAAAGTAAACAAGGTTAACATAAAAGGGCATGTTCATACAACCTTCATGCGTGCTGATGGTCAGCACACGTTTATATGCAAAACTGTTTTGCTACTGAAGTGGAAGGATGATTTGCATACAGATAGATTCCCTTTTTAAATCTTCTACCTTTATGACACATAAAATTATGCATCTGGGCTAAACCCAGAGCAACCTCATCTCCTAGTTCACAGGGAACTTTATAAGAAGTCTAATTTCCTGTTCACGGATCTAAACAATAGATTTACGGATTTTTGCAATTAATGCACAGCTATTGAGTACATCGAGTTATTCATATCACTTCTTGTACATTCAGAGAGGTTAGAGCATGTCAGTATTTTGCTAGAATGTTATTTTTTAGTCCACAAATGAGTAAGTTTTCCAATGACTTTCATCCTTCTCAATACCATCAAGACACATAAGTGCCTCAAGTGTTCCTTTTAAAGATGATTGTTTCCCCACTCGGTGTCTCAGAGCACTTTCTCAGTTATGGAAGTTAGTTTTGACATATGGTTTAGTCACCCTGAAGAAGAAGAATTAGTCATCTCAGCGAGTTTCACTGAAGTTAGATGCTCCCAGGCTGATCAACACTTAACATGCTCAATCAAACAATTTCTAACTTCAGAGAGAATATTTTTAATACATGTGGCTACTGGCAGACCTCTTCTATTGATGGGGGTTTTCTAATTAACAAGTGCTGAAGAAACCCTCAGAGGAGGTAGCTGGGAACATTCCATACACTGCAGGTTCCTTCAGCACACTTTCTGTATGTGATGCCTTTTAAAATGTTCAGTTTTCATTTTATAAGGGAAAAAAAGATTTCTCTAAAGAATACTATTTCCTCCACCATTTCTGTCAATGCTTCTTAAGACTGCTTCTTCAACCTCAAGGAACAATGCTACACAACAACACCACAACTTGCTATAAAATGTCCAAAATAAATGAAAAACAGGAAAGAAAAAAAATTATTAAGTGGGTAAACATGGGCAACAGCAAAAATGCATCACAGTTCCTGCAAGATGCTGCAGTGGCTGCTACAAGAAAGCCAAGGCAGGGAAGGGCGAGAAGCATGAAAGCCCACGGTCAAAGTTTTTAATGTGCAGCTACAAACAGCTGGTTCAAGCTATTAGGTTACTGCCTAAAAAATCTACCATTCTGAGTAAATCTCAGATGCACTTTATTATCAATAAATCAATCACTTATTAAAAAGGAAAGAATGTGCTCTCCTTAGTGTTGCCAGTGAAAAGCTAGCACAACTGATTTTATTTAAGTCTAATTTTTCATCTTCTGTATTTTAGGTTCTGAGTGCTCCAGTATTTTCAGAGATGCCACGTTCTGCAGGGGCTAGTCATGTCTTTAAAAGCAAGGCTATCACTATTATAACTTTTTAACGACTCAGTTCTATTGGCTTTGAGTTGCTTTGTACTGTCAGGGTTTTTTTCTGATTTTGTTGTTTGTTTTTTTTTTTTTTAAAGCCAAGCCTGAGATGACAGCACTTTACAGTAAATCAGATTTATCACGTCATTATTATCATGCCTGCAGTTTTTAAAATTTGCCTCAGTTTAGAGCTGCTGAAAATGCACTCGGCTGGCTGTGAGAGGCACAATGTACAGATACTGGAACAGCTATGACACATTTCAATTACTATGTTAAAAAAAAAAAAAAAAGCAAGCTTTCTTACTCCAGCAAAAGGTCTCTGGAAAATGACAGGAACACTCTCAGGAGTGTTCCTGGACAGGGGCAGGACCACACATGAAAGATCCCCCTCCTAGTTGCGTATGCCAGTAGCCAGTTTAAAGGACAAGACACAGACTTCGTTCAGAGAAGCACATATACAGGTCCTGATGCTGGCCTGACATGTCCACGAACAGAAACCAGAATAATCTGGAGACTGAAACATGAGCCAAGAGTCCTGAGCTTCTGTCAGTGACCTGGGTTTGAAAAATCCTAGAAACTCAAGGAGGATGACCCTGGAAAGAGAACTGAATACGGGACAACTTTCTGCATCATATTTCCCACATATACAACAGTTAAAAGAGCCAGCAAATCTGCTAGTGAGGCACCATAAAAATGCAATCATTGTTGCCAAGTAGCCAGAAAAGTGACAGCCCTGACAGAAATCCCAAGAGGATAAAGTAGGATGTTCTTAACCTTCCACAGATATTTGTCTAATTATACAGTTTTAGTTCTCTTTAATCCTGGGGCTCCTGCACCTACATGATTATTTTGATTATGTTAAACATGGCTCATGGAGCTATGTTATCTATGAAAAGATTTGGAGATAAGAGCTAGAAGTGCAACCTAGGAAAGAACAAAATTAACCACCAAATTCATATTTTGCAGGTAGGTTAGAACTTGCACCTGGTGGGGATCTGATAACCTTATTTACTGCTATGCATTTTTTTGAAACATAAGACCATTTACAAAAAGGAAGAAAAAATCCTGGTTTTCTCCATTTTATATTAAATTTTCCCTTTAAACTTTCAAAAGCTAGCATTTACTTTTAACGGAGAAAATTACTCAGTCATTCTATTACTTGCATAAAAGACTGTGACTCAAGAAAAGAAAACAGGGTTTTCATCGCGGAAAAAGTTTATGTATTTTAAGAGTTCTCTTACCTTTTTTTAAAGTATCTCAAAACAATATTTGAATCTTGCCAATAAAATTTGTCAATTTTTTTTTTTTTATCAAAAGTACATTTTCTCTTGGTGTCTGCATGAAAATTTCAGCTCTCTTAGTTTCTTCCGGACTTCTGCAGTGTTGCAGACATACCACCATTGAAGTACAACATTCTTTCTCCTACAGACATCATTCCCAGAGGGCTGCCTGCCATTTGGGATTTGACAGTTTTGTGACTATGGAACACACATAAGCACAAGTTCTGAAGGTGAGTATCTGTCAGATTTACCTACACCCTAAAAACTTTTTGGCTTTGGAGTTTGGCTAAGGAACTAACCAGAAAATAACCAGCTTCTATACTGTAACGTTCTGCTTCTTTGAACAGTAAATATAGTGCAATCTCTTAGCAACACAAACTACGCAGACATATACTACTTAGTTATAAGGCAAGAATTTGTTAATGGCACATCTCTCGTCATCTTATTTTTATTGTATACCTTCCCCTCACTGTCATCTTTTATTAGAATTTAACATCCATGCAAATATCTACACGTTACTAGCTTTGCTCAGTCACACACACAAATGTATTTGCACATTTTGATAATTGCAGAACAGGGTCTTCAAGCTGCAAAGCTCCCTGCTGAATGCAATACCTGTCAGTAAGAGGTTCTTCAGGAATGGTAATACCAGACTTGGTCCAAAGGCCATGGAAGTCAGTGGAAAAACCTCCCTTGTCCTCTGCAGAATCTGCATGACGTCCACAGAGCAAAGGTGCGCACTGGTCCTAATGTGTCACCACAGTCATGCAAAATCCTATTTCCAGCTTTAATTGAGACTAGAACAACCGTGCACAAATGAGTTCTTTGTTTACTCTACTGCAGTTTTACATTTCTGGCATGTTACCAGTTATTGAGAGATAAGGGAGTTTAATTCCTAAAGAGCAACTTTTACAAGTGTCTTCAAAATGAGCTTTGTTTTCAATGGGAGGAGAAAGTTGATGCGAACAAGCTTTATAATGAACATTTCCTGCAACTATTTTCAACTCCTCTCACCATTATTGTTCTGGGCCCCCTCTCACACACTCCTCAGCCTTGACCTCTTTGCTAACCCACTGTAATTAGCATGGGCTGAGTGTTTCCAAGGGACACGTGGCCCCAAAAAAACCCTTTATTACTATTTATAATGACACAGTTGGAGGAAGTTTGAAAACAACATCATTGCTATAGCTGAAGTAGCCACTGCTTGCCTGGTAACTCAGTTAACATTAAACAGACAGCTGCAATTTTAAAGCATCGATCAGGCCATTGCTACGAATAAAAGCTAGGACCAAAAGCAGTCCAGTGGAGAAGCACTGCAGATGGGATGAGACTGGGTGAGGTCTAGGCTGTACAGAGACGTGACACAAAAGACGCATCAGCGAAATCCTTTTGTTTCTAGGAAATGGATATGTGGACTATCTGCATTATAGCGCAGAACTCCCAACAAGACTCCCAACAAGAAGGGCATAAACTCCCCACTCCTACAGGGTAACAAGGATTCAGGTTCAACACAGGGACCTTGGATAAAAACAGATGAGGAAGTTCCTTGACAAAACGGAGTTATCTACGTGCCCTGAGATTACTTTTAGACCTGTGTGAAGACGTTTGTGGTTTCTTTTCCTTGATGAAACCACTGCAGGTTAAAAGTCCTAAGAAAGAAACCGGGAAAAGAATGTTTATCAGTTATCTGCCACTTTGCTTACATGAGATGAAGGAGCACAGGCTGAAGGAGGGTAAAGAAAGCAGAACCAAAATCTCATTAGATCACTGTGGGAAAGCAACAGAAGATTGGCCAGGAGGATTGTAAATACACTCAAGTGACTCGCACCTGGGGTACTGGAAAACACATATATCACACTAATTGTTATTCAGTCTCGGGTGCTTGCAAGAAAAACACTTGCACTTAGATAACATAAGTCTGTGATGGACTCAGGGACACCTTATCTTGCCGCTTGAGAATCCTGGCCTTCAGCAATCCTGGTTGCTGAAGAAGATCAAAGCACAGTGGGATAACTATGCCTGTTTGAACCCTTTAAATACCAGCAAGAACAGGGAGTCCGCGCCTGCTCTTGCTAACAAGGACTCTCTCGCTGCCGAGGACTCTTGCTAACAAGAACTCTCTCTCGCGCCACGGTGCCCGCGGTCCCTGCTTGCGTGCCTCTGCCCAGGTGTTGCTTCAGAGATTCCCCGGTCTGTGAGGTATCGAGATTAAACTTGTTCTTTGCCTTTCATCTGTGGTTTTATGGTTGTTCCTGCATCCTGCCTGCATCGGCTCACACAATCACAAATTGCATTGGTGTGCTGGAGCATGATATTGGTTCCTGACAGAGATGAGGCACGTCAGATACTAATATAATGGAATGATCCTAGCCAAAGCAAAGACAGCGCTTGAGTTTATTGCAGCCACTTTGGTTTGAACTGAGAGCTGGTGATCCAGACAAGGAAGCGGTATCTCAGACACACTGGTACGGGACATGTGGAGGGACTGAAGGAACTTCCTCATTTACTCACAGCTAACATACACTGCACCCTCCTCAGCTTCCCATGAAATGAAAGACGGAAAATCTGGACTTAATAAATCACACAAGTACTCCCGCAAAATGCGACGGAGGTAAACCCGGATCCAACTTGCTGTATCCAAGGAAGTTAGTTCATTGCCATCTTCTCTCTATAATGGATATCTGAACTGAACGCAATTGAGTATGATGCAGCATAGACACTTTAACAGATGATTGGTGTAGAGAAAATATGAGATTATGACTGGGAAAACCAGGGAAAATGACCCGCTTGAAGAGGTTGCCTGAAATATAATTGCTGTTTGAAACTAATTTTCACGGTGAAACCTATGTTTCCAGCCTAAATCTCCTCTTGGTTCTGAAGCTGGTACTGATGTGTGGGGTGCCCGAAGAAGCTACTGTAAAAAGAGAAAAGAAGGAGGAGAAGAGAGAAAAGCCAAGACAAATGAAAAAATATAGTAAGACTTTATGACAGGTTGTCTGAGCCAAAGCAGTCAAGACAAAAAGCAAGCCCTTTGAACAAGCAGGTGGCATTGAAGAAGATAGCAACAAACAGCCCTGCAAGATATCACAAATCGTTCACTGTCATATACCCATTACTGAGGGTATTCCACTTATTGATTTTAGACATGCTGCTTTCAAGATGGGAACTGGTTGCTGTAGAAATTCGTAGAGGAAATACAAGACAAGAGAGGCTATAGGAGACAGCACACAAATATGCGTGTGCCTGACCGGAACGTAACCTAGACATTGTGGCATATGGATCCCACAGTTAAAACATTAAATAAAATGTAAACACTATGGAATTCTGAATCTTCCTGTCTCTCCTCTTTGTAATTCACCTGCTCTATGTAAAAGTGCTGCCATTCCATGGCACTCAGGACCAATATGCTAGATTCTTCAGCAGTGCTAAGGGACCAGACAAACTTGTGTAGATGACTGGCCCGCCGGTACTGAAGCAGTTAAAAGGCAAATCAGATAAATGGGGCTCAACAAGTTGTCAGCTGCAGCTCTTACAAATCATCATGCTGTCAGTTTTGATCGATGAGTCTGCAAACACAGGAAAAATCATGGGTTTGGCATGGAAATGCAGCTTCTATCCTCTCTACACAGACTAATTAAACAAATTTGGTTTGTACCAAAATGTTTACTACAAGCAACTTGAGTATATTGAATATATGAGTTTCGTTAAAAGGAACAGCGATATGCAAATTTTTTATTTCTCTGAACAAAATGAAAAATACAGAAAATGTTGGTTTAGATCCACCTAAACAAACAAACCAAAAAAGTTCTCAGATAAATTAAAATCCAAGATCATTTTATGTCATAGGAAGAATTTTGTGCTTCAAGGTTAGGAGATTTAACATGAATTTTTTTTAAATTTATCATTAAACAATAAAATTGAATTTAGGCCAATTTAAAACACAGCATCAATTTAAATTAACTCGCTGTTTAGTTTAGGGAATACTTAGTAAGAACATTCTGATTTTCCAAAGAATATTCTGATTTTCCGCTCTGCTTCCTCCTCAAAGTTTATATTGAAATCAACACTGTTAATTTTCAGATACTTTAAACTTTTTTTTCAGTGAGTAAGCCATATTAGTGCAAAAATGTTGCACTGCATTCCATGAGTAGCAGACAGGCATCACCAAGAATTCCTTCCTTCTAGTCTACATTTATGTCTCCGGTGCCGGGATGAGATTCCATTATTTGACATTCCAGCTGGCACAGGAGAGATGAGAAGAAGTGGAAGAGTACGCGTGAACCTAACTGGAATGCATTTCTGACAGGCCTGTGCCTTCCTCTCAGCTGTGTTCCTTCCCACCGAAGTCTCTCCTCTTGGACCTTAGTAGCAATGACCAACTAAGTACCAGACCAGGCCCTAAAATTCACTGTTAGAGTTATTACAACAGCTCACAAACATATTTTACAACTTATTTACTCAGGTTTTGCAGAGGACTTTTGAGTGCGGCAGAGCAGGAGTCACATAAAAGCAGGCTGAGCTTTTCTATTCCAGTGGCAGAACGAGGCAGTACATATCTGACTTTGCTTTTCAAGCCAGTGCTTGCAACACATTCCCTTCCTGTGCTGTTGCTCTTTTCCACTGATTTATGTTGGTAAGACATTACTGATTCAAATTCAGTCCCCAACAGCATCTGTAGCATTTCAGTACAGTTTAACTTGTCTGCAAACACCTGTCTTCCTATTGCAACTAACTGGGTGAAGACAAATTAATTTTTGAAGAAACATAAACTGTATTGTGTTTTTGTGAACGCTTTCTTGTATCAGAAAGTGTGATGAGCTGGACTAAGTGACAAGCAGCCAAAGTCTATTCTCATTTACACCAGCACAAACCTAGATTATGCTCCACCTTTGTAAAGGGACATGGGGCCCTCAGGGACGCAGGAGCCCAAATTTCCCTTTGAGAGTGAACGGACACCATTCAACACATCACTATGTCTGGCACGCTAACTTTGTATTATTGCTTCTATAATTCTCTCGGAGGGACTCCCTGTAAGAGTCTAATGCTCTCATAAAGATCCAAATCATATAAAACAGGCTTAATGCGGAATGAGTTCCTCAGGAAGTGCTAAAGACCATTTATATTCAGAAACATACAAACAAATGGCATTTTTCTTTCAAAATATTGAATGAAATTTCTCTTTTCAAGAGTGATTGACACAACGTGGTGTTTTATCAGTAATTCAAAAAGATTCATTTGGTGAGATACATTCTCATAGTCTGTGGTCAAATGTAGAACATGCAAAAGAGCACAATTAACTAACTAAAGATTCAGTGTTTGAAATGTTTGATTTCTAGTGCACATCCCAGCATGTTACTGTATTGTTTGTGCCCCCACAGTAGGCTATTAGACTTCAATTGTTGTATTTACCATTTTAATAAGCCTTTAAGACTTTCCTTTGGAAAATGAGCAGTTCCTGAAGCTGCAGAGAACGGCAGGTTTAAGGAAAGAGCTTGCTGCTCAGTGCAGTCTCACTTTTCCTTACACGCGATTCTTACTACTACTGAAGGACAGGAGAGGACCGAGCTGCCCGGGTCACCGGGGCCTCACAGCTCAACAGGCAGGACTGTCCTCTCCGCTGCACGAGAGAAATCCCTAAAACAAACGGCAAAGCAGCCCCAGGAGCTGCGAAACCCACTGCAAAGGCCCCCAGCAGGTCTCCAGTTGCTCTCAGACGTGCTTGGTGGGCCATCTAGTGACAGCCACAACTTCCCTTCCCCACCTACCCTTTTTCTTGCCCCTTCCCTACACCCCCTAAATCAGCAAAACACACACAAAACAGGAACGAGAAAAATGAAATGCCTACAGACACCCCCCTACAAGGCCTGCATCTACTCTTGTCTTTTCTTTTTCACTTATTGCCACCATCACCCTTCTCACACTCACCACTCCCCCATCAAAGCACAGACCCTGCAGCTCTTCTGGAAACACCTGTAGAGCCAACATATGCTTTCACTGGCTCAGGGAGTTATAAATCGCTGGCCTCAACAGAGGTCTGCACAAAAGGAGCAAGGTAACAACAAAGGGAGAGGTACCTGGTTCCACATGAGCTTCCCCAAGGCAGGAGCATGGCTCAGTGCTAGGAAACAGCCCAGCTCCAGCAAATCCAGGGGAAGAAGGATAACACTACAGCAGGTCAGTCCTCAAGGGCACTGAGCCTCAGGCTGGTTCCTACTCTCTTCCCCCAAGGACAGGAACACAAGGGACAAAACCAGTACCCTGTATTGTTCCAGGTTTGTCCCCCTCTAGTATTACACTGCAAAACCCCCCTTCACATCCCCAACCGCCCGCTTCCTCCTACCCCATCAAAGCCCTCAGATTAGCACAAAGGTGTCTCAATTAAACCCTGGATTTTCCAGTCTGTTTTGCAAAGAAATGTTGCCTTATGGACAAGCTAGTACGATTCTTAGCTTTCAGTCTGAAGGATGCAGCAGATACAGGGGGTAATACCAGATACTTCTGTGTAAGTGAGCACCGTAAGACATAACAAATGGAAAAAATGGACGCTGAGGGCCAAACTCACAGCTGGTGAATCAAAGGGAAATACGATAGGATTTACTAACTGATCCCTTAAAGCTTGCCTGCAGTGCCTTCCTTTCTTTCAGAACTTTAAAAGACAACTCGCATACTAACAGAATTAAAGACAACTTCAAAACTGTGAGCATAATCCACATCTTTAATTCTTTGCTTGAAGAAAGTGTGTGCCTGTCCCAAAGAATGGCGTGAAATGACTCTGCTGGCATTATCGAAGAGGTAATAATTTCAGTTCCAGCACTAAGCAGATGCACCTACTATTCAGGCATACCTGAATGCCCAAAAATCTACTAGAGAAACAAGCAAATATTGTAATTGTTGCATTCAATAGTTTTTAATCTCAGGATTTGACAAGATAAGGAACACTCTTAGAATTAATATGAATCCAAGGAAGCAGAAATTCAAAGTGCTCTAGCTATCCCAAATTTTTTCCCCCTCTGTTTCTTCATGTAATGTAGGTGCTTGAGCGTGATGCTCACTGGATGAGTAAGACTCTATAGAGGAATTAACATAGAAGAACTTCTATTCCACAAGGCCTGTTCCAAGGTCTTCCCTGTTCAGAGGTGGCTTAATGCCTTGGACCTGAAACTGATACAGATAACCGTTGCCTATTGAGAAAGATTACAGGAGACTAACCCTGCACGGTTTCAACTCACATACTTCTGTACGAAAAGGTGCTTCTTGGTGCGAACACAGTAAGAGAAATCAAAAAATAGGCATCAGGGAAAAAAAAGAAAGTAAAAGAAGACAGTAATGAGAGAAGATGTTTATTAATTGAAGCCCCAATTCCAAATATAGGCCTATGCAATCAGAAAACCCAGGAGCTTTGATGAGATGTGCACGCTAGAAGGCTTTGCCAGCTCAGGACTGAGTATATTGAGGAAATATTGCCAGGCCTGTTCCATGTGTGGTTAAACGCTTCCAGCTAAGTCTGGAAGAGGACAGAAATACACTTTTTATATAACAAAACCAGTATGAAAAGTAAGATAGTTGCTTCTATTTTTCCCTTTTCATCCTTTAAGTACCTTTCTTCTGTATGTACACTCCTAGTTTCATTTCTAGCCCCTATAGGCTGAAGACTTCTCAAGTTTTGAAATGAAACTGATAACACTTAAAAATATTTTCATGTTCTTAAGACCTTGGGGATTAATACAGACCCTTAACTTATTAAATAATAATAATTAAAAAGTTATAATCAATCATACCTTCTAAAATTTAACAGCTTATAATTTACCCGAGTGCATAGTGGGGAGAGTATCTGACCAGGGCAGCTTTTACAGCACAATAACATCTCTTACCAGTTTTTGATATCAAAGACAAATTGGGTCTGTGTTTTGCATGCTGAATAGGAAGGTGACTGTAACTGGGGTTCTATATTATTTCCACAGCTGCTCATTTCTCTGTTCAGAACCGAATCAAGACTGCATGGTTTTGAAAACCGGAGTGCAATGGTTCTTAACAGGAAACTGTACATGTAAAAAATCAGAGTTTGACCATTTATAACATTCATTTACTCCTATGGTTAAATCAGTCCGGTTTTAAGACTTTGATTTCCCATTATACTTTTGCTGGATGATGGAACTATAAATACAAAACAGGTTAAATTCACTGGTGATGTGACAAGGTGCTGAGAGCGGTCATCTAAAAGGCAGCCCTCAAAGACCAGATTGCAGGAACACCACCAAAATTTAGAATGGCTACTAAAACCAATTGTGGATGAATCCCTTATCCCATCTGGGACCATCTGATATCCTTTAGCTGGGATTTGAAGCCCCTAGGAGTTGGGCATCTAGTTATAATTAATGCCTTAGAAAACACATACACACACACACCCCTAACCCCTGTTGAAAATATTTTGAAGGACTTAACTTCAAGGATAACAGTGCAGGACATTAACAGTGAAAATCCACCTTTCATGGATAGGACTCAAGAGTAAATAGCATTGTCATGTAAGAAAATCTCTGTGTCGGAAAGCCTATAATTCTAACAGATGAAGCAGAAGTGTGGCTACACACTCCCATTATTTCCTCCGCATGTTAGGGAATGTGGTACAGCACAGATTTCTGCCAGTTAAGACTAAACCAAAACTAGCATCAGAAAGGGGGTATTGAGAAGCTTTTGTCATTGACCTGCTATTTGTCAGGCAGCACGGACAAGAAGTAGTGGGCTTCTAGTGGGATTCCTGGATTCTCTTTGGGGCTCTGTGAATGGTATGGCATCCAGTGCAACGGCTTACGGTTTGGGGACACGCCCTTTGGACGCCTTGGCAGGCTGAGAAGGGAGCATCGGGCCTGCTGTTCTTCGCAGCGCCGGGCCCGTCCCCAGTGTCTACAGGACACCAAGCACGGTCCCAGGAACGGCCGGGCAGCAAAGCGTTGTGGGGGAAGGCCCGCAGCCCCCCTTTCCTCCGCGGCGAGGCCCTGCCTGAGGCTCCTGAGGGGATTCTGTCACCAC
>VWZL01005345.1:168715-230363 GCA_013396915.1 Stercorarius parasiticus | reverse complement strand
CTCGGCCGCCGCTGCGGGGACGGTGACACCTTCCCCTCTGCCCCCCCGTCCGCGGGCACGAGCGCTAAGCCCTACCCCTTCCCCTGCGCGTGCCTCTCGTCCCGGCCGCGCGGGGGGCAACGGGCCCGGCGCGCTCTACCTCCCTGGGCCTGCGCAGGCAGCTTCCCGCCCCCGCCAAGCCCCCCCGGTGTTCCCGGTGCGCCGTCTCCCCGCAGCGGGGGCGCGAAGAGGCCCGGCCCATCCTACCCCACCCACTTCCCCGGGCGCTGATGGTCCCGCGGCCGCTCCATGCGCGCAGTGGTGGGAAGCGGCCCCCGGCCGGGCCTGGGCGCCCGCCGGGCCGTGGGGGCTCCGGGAGGGAGCGGGGGGAGGCCCGGCCGCGCCGCCCGCCCTACGTCGTCGCTCGCTTCTGTTTCAGGACGCCGCTGTGGACGATGCCGCTGCCGCCCCGTCCGTCGGCCTGCGCCCGCCCGGTCCCCGCGGGGCCGCGCCGCTGAGGGCGGCTAGCGCTGCCCGCCCGCCATGGCCGCCGGGTGTCCGCCGCCCTTCGGAGACCCGGGGGAGGTGCGGGAGGGGTTCCTGTGTCCCCTCTGCCTGAAGGACCTGCAGGCGCTCCACCAGCTGCAGGCGCACTACGAGGAGGAGCACTCGGGTGAGGACAGGGACGTCCGGGCGCAGCTCCGAAGTAAGAGGCGGCCGCCGGTTCGCGCGGTTTGGTGGTAAAAGCGGTCGGTGCCGCGGGCCCGGGGCGGCCGAGGGTGCCGGGAGTTAATTGCAGTGAGTGACGAGGGAGGTGTCGGGATCCATAACCGGCTACCTTAGGTCAAGGCTTGATTTTTTTTTTTTTACATTATTCCCAATGCTTTAGAACTTACGTGTTGATAGTAGGCACTTAAAAGGCGTCACTGTTCAAATGACTGATTTTATGCATGACTTTTATTATTGGCCTTTTGTGAGTTTGTGTTTGTTTTTATCTGAAATCTCCGATTTATGCTGTAACCCAGATGAATTCCTAAGCGTTCGTTACTTGATGACCTTACAGGATATGGTGAATCTCTGGTACTTGTCAGGTACCAGTTCATCAGTCCCTTGCTTTGACAGTAGATAAAGCTGTAGTCGCAATTAAAGCGTAAAGTTAAGGAAGGGTGTTGGTGGGAAAAGTGTGGGTGGTGGAGCTGGCAGTGGATTCTGGGAATGTCCCAGGGTTCTGCTATGGGTTACCAGCTTTTACTGGTGTTTGAAAAATCCCTTTGGATTCTATTTAACTAAAATATTTCCCTTTTTTTTATTCCTCCTTGCGTGCACAGTGTCATTTTACATTGAGAGAAAAACATGCAAAAACTGGTGATTCTGTGTGTTCCCTGCAAAAATCTTCCAGGCTTTGTTTTGTTATACTACAGATGGTGACCTGGCGGTTTTGAGTTTTTATATCCTTCACCCCCCACTCCCCCAAGATTGATTACTGTTATTTCAGAAGTCTCTTTTCCCAGTGAAAAGTTTGTTTTTAACAAGTCTGTTTTAAGGGTAGCACAGTTTACTATTTCATGAATCTTGAGTTGCTTTCTGTCAGTCTGGCCTCTCCTTGGTGTTCAGCGTGAGCCCATCTCGGGCAGTGCAGGTAGAGGGGCAGTGCTGCAGTCGTGTTCTCGGCAAGGGTACACTGCTCTAGTAGCTGAATCTCAGATGCTTCTGTGGAGTCTTTAAACCAGAACAACAACATGGTTTTCATTGTGATAAGATGAAAGAAAACAACAACTTAGGCTTGGTGAGATTTCCCAAATGCTTCTTTTATTTAATACAAAACACCTACGTTTTGATTTTGTGTTCTCTTTAGTGTTCTTCTAATCTAAAACAGTGTACTGTGACTCTCAGGCTCTTTCATATGTGTTCTTGCATAAAGGACGCTGGGTTTGTCTGCTTATTTTCTCTCCTGGAACTCATGTCAAGATCTATCCAGTGAAGTCCCTTTGAGATGAAGGAAGACCAGCAGAATCACTCGTTTAAATTACCTGTTTTAGGGACTAGTGTTCAAACTGTGCATCACGAGTGGTTGCACGAATGTGTGCTGAACTCCAACTATCCTAATTGTGGAGTTGCAGAAATGCTTACAAATCACCTTATCGCTTCAGTTGAGTCATACTGAGGTGGTTAAGTTGTGACTTCATGGCAAACAAGGTTATGAGGTTTGCTTGAAAAGCTTTTGTGTCTGTGACAAATCCATGAGACATCCCTGCTTCTTTGTATGGTGTCCCAGAATGCTGTGAAATGGGTCCCATAGTTCAGGATAGTTTACTGAACTGTTTTACAGTGAAGTCCCTAAATGGAGTGTCTCAAACTACTGTTTTGTCATTAGAACCTTAGCACTACTTTACAAAGAGCGTTTCATGCCATCTGTCATTCCCTGAACCGTGTTCAG
This sequence comes from Stercorarius parasiticus, assembly GCA_013396915.1. Classification (NCBI taxonomy): domain Eukaryota; kingdom Metazoa; phylum Chordata; class Aves; order Charadriiformes; family Stercorariidae; genus Stercorarius; species Stercorarius parasiticus. Next base: position 227,947 of record VWZL01005345.1, on the reverse strand, counting down.
GTTCTAAATGGAACATGTTGAGCATAAACTTTTCATAAAGGAAAAAGACTTGTGCTAAAAGATGAGGAATACTCCATACTGGTTTCACGTGACAAATATTCGGTGACTACCTGCCACGTTTGATAACTTGGGGTTATCGTCTTCAGATCTTGTCCAGAAGGCCAAAAGAGCAAAGAAGAAATTGCTGAAACGAGAAGGAGATGACAGAGCGGACTCTGGATCTCAGGAACGATACGAGTCTTTCAACTATGGTGGAGTAGATCCATACATGTGGGAGCCCCAGGAAGTAGGTAGGAGAGCTGGAAAGCGATACACAGTGGGGATAACTTTTCTTTTAATCTTAATTGGGAAATTGCTATGGTATTACTGAAGCGTGGAATTGTGTCTGTATTGCATTTGATTCACTGTAAGATGGGATTATGGTTTGCATATACATTTCAGCAGCAAACAGGATAAATATTAGCTAAGAATAAATTTAGGCACTGAACTAGGAGAAGGTTTCAGAACATTAGAGAAGTGAGGACTGTTTTCTGGCCAGAGTGGAGAAGATGAACCTGACAGATTTTAGGATGGGATTTGGTGGGTTTGTGAAAGGGACTGTATGATGTCTCCAAAGCAGTGGCTGAATTCAGTTACCCGGAAGGGGCCCTTTCATTCCTATGAATTCAGCTTTGGAGGTTTTTTGGTTATTTCATTAGCATGAGGAAGTGAGATTCTTATATTTAAATAGATAGTATCCAAAAGTAACATCTGATTTTATGTTCTACCAGTCAGAAGAAAGATTAGGTTTTCTTATTTTGTCTGTTAACTTTGATTTTTTAGTACCTGTCTCATCTTACTTGGAAAAGGATTCAAAACTTAAACTTGAAAGCAATGTTGTCGAGTACAAATTGTACATTTCTTAAAGAGATGCTATAATGTTCTTTCGTATACTTGGCGATCAGTTTTCTGTAAATCTGAACTGTCATCAAGGATTTGATTCAGACTCCTAAAGGTGGGAGGATGATCGGAAGTCTGAAAGAGAAATTGCTGTTGCATAGACCTCTAGTGATCATTGGACCCGTCCCTTCCCTTTGTTCAACATGTAGCCAGGAAACTAAAGGGAGTCAGTTTTGAGAGTACTACTAGTTGATAATAGCTTGCCAAATGTAACTGAGGGATGGAGAGGGGAAAAAAATAATTGTTGCAGGTGTTCTCTTTAACATAGTGCCTGTTGTTTTCTGTAGTAGAAATAAAACAGTTTGTTGTTAGCCTGGAGATTAGGCTTAAACCTGCATGTCCTATTTAGAGCAGTACCGTGAAAATGTAGGATTCTAATGTGTCTTTAAAATTCGATTTGAACATGAGAAATAAACAGTGAGAAGTGACATCTGTCTTTCAAGAGGCATTTAAATTCATACAGGACACCTGGGTGACTATGAAAACTTTCTGCTCTCTCTCCAGGTGCTATGAGAAGCCATCTTTCTGATTTCAAGAAACACCGAGCAGCCAGGATTGATCACTATGTAGTTGAAGTCAATAAGTTAATAATCAGGTTAGAAAAGGTAAACTTGCTGCTTTTTAATATTCTAGCCTTCTGAATGTTTCCTAGATTAAAAAAAAAAAATCATATTTTAGTATGAAGTATGCCCATTTATCTAGCAGTGTGCTTTATAAAGGATACTAAAGTATGACTCTGTTCACACATTACTGTTTTCCTTTTTGATCCTTGAGTACTGTGCTTGATCTGACCCTGTACTGTAGATATGACTTCTGTTTCTATGCACTTTTTTCAAGCTGAAGATGCTACTTCCACGTGCTTCAAGAACCATCTGGTTTTGTGTATATTTTCTCCATCTTTTACTTTACTAAATTTCTCCCTAGTGTTTTTTTCATGATTCTTCCAGCTTCTCATTCTTCAAAATCTACCAGTGATATACTTACATTTTGGCTCAGATGCAGTAATGTTGGATGCTGTAAGGATTATGTCCAAAATGCTCTGATTTGTACAGGTTTGGCAGTCATTGTTCAGCACTATTTGCATGAATGTGGCATTAGAAATAAATAGGAAAGTAGCAGAAGTCTGGTGTAAAACAGACCAAGACTCCTATCTCTTAAAAATGCCAGGTTTCTTTTTCTTGTTGGGCTGGGTTATGTTGGGGTTTTTTTCTTGCAAAGATCAGTTTTCTTGAACATATTGTTTATCTATCTTCTACTAGCTTACATCGTTTGACAGAGCAAACACTGAGTCAGCTAAAATAAGAGGTTGGTATGAACTTACCTCAGACTATTTGCTCCTATAGTTTAATCAGCTGAGGAATTAATTGAATGAATATCTTATATAGTGTGTATTCCCTCCCCTCTTGCCCAATCACAGCTATAGAGAAGTCTGTTGTGCCTTGGGTCAGTGATCAGGATGTTCCGTTCTGCCCAGACTGTGGCAGTAAGTTCAGTATTCGAAACAGACGTCACCACTGCCGCCTCTGTGGGTCTATTATGTGCAAGAAGTGCATGGAACTTGTCAGTCTTCCTTTGGCAAGTAAGTGCAATGTGTGGTGTTAATTCCTCCTTTCCTTAGCTCACTCAGGGTGCTAACTGCGTCCTGGCTTTCTGCCATTAGACAAAAAGCTGCTGGTAATATTCTGCCTGTGTGGAAAACTTGGTCCTTAACATGCCATTCAGTTTCATGCTGACATTTGTCTGCGAAACAGAACAAGAATGATTTCTCTGTTCTTTGTCTCCGTTCCTTCTTCAGATTTGGAACTATTGTGGATATTTCCAGTCTTGCCTGTGGTTGTCCAAAAGCTGACATTAAGGAAATTCATCCACAAGCCCTTAAGAAACCCTTTGAACTCTAATTTCCTCATCTAATGCACTGCATTAGAGAGGAGACTGTATTTTATGTGGAAATAAATGACATTAACTGGGCTTTTTGGAGTGTTTGAGTGCAAAACATGGACATCATTAACGTACCACAGGCTATTCTGTAACAAGCTCCAACATGAGAATGCTTCTAGGCATAAGCAAAGTAGGTGGTTCTCAGCAGTCTGCTCTCTAGCTTCTTTTAGAATGGAGCAGGATTTACAGAGAAGACCCAAATTCTGACTTGCAGTCTTGGTTGTCATGGGTTCCTGGCATGTCTTTCAGCAGACTGTTTCAACTTGGTTTTCTAACATTACCTGAATGTAAAGTTTCTCTTTTAAAGTGAATTCACTTGTGTTGGTAAAATCTGTTGGCTTCTCCAGTCACTGTAAAATTACCTGTGTGTAATTTTTAGGCAAACTCACTAGTGCCAGCAAAGAGGCCTTGGGTTCTCATACTAGCCCAAACTCCTCACCTAATAGCGTCCATGGCTCCCGCCGTGGCAGCATCAGCAGCATAAGCAGTGTGAGCTCAGTTCTGGATGAGAAGGACGATGACCGAATCCGTTGCTGTCGGCACTGCAAAGATACCCTGTTGAAGAGAGAACAACAGATTGATGAGAAAGAATACACACCAGAAATTGTGAAACTCTATGAGGTAAATCAACTCTTTGCTGCTTTCATCCTCTCTATATAACTGCAGTTGTCACTACTTGCCTTTTGGTTTCTCGTGTCCAAGCTCTTACTTTATGACTTAATACATACTTGTGTTAGAATAGACTCTATTGGGTGTTTATGCCACGTAACAAAGATATATCTGAAACAATGGAGCCAGTTGCCCTATAGTATTTATATCCCACGGTAACTTCAAACATCATTTTAAGATACGTCTTCATTCTCATCCAGAACATCCATGCAGTCTGTATTCTGAAGATAACTGGAGAGTTTTGTCATCCTGAATAGTCAAATGGCTTTTTTTCATGGTTAACTTTGGATGCGCACAGGCAGCATGAAAGGTTTATTTCAGCATGTTCTTGGATTAGTGTTTTAATATAAGTTCTTTTTTTATATGTTTTGTTTTAAACAAGAAACTCCGACTCTGCATGGAGAAGGTTGACCAGAAGGCGCCAGAATACATAAAGATGGCAGAATCGCTAAAGTAAGCCCCAGTCACTGATTTTGTTCATGAATATATGTATTTTTCCTCCACAAAAGTGTGGGAAGGAGTAAGGAAATGGCGTGCTAAGACTGCAAGAGTGTATAAATTACAAGAAAAAGCAGTGTTAGATTATCTGTTGTCTTGTGGATGCTCCTCAGACAAAGTAGTACTGAACTAATTATTAATGGTAAGATTGCATGCAGAGAAAAAGTCTGATTTATTTTTTTAAAAGCCACTTCCCAGTGAGGTGCCACTGTCATACTTTGACACATCACCTTTGCAAAAAGGAAGCACAAGGCAACAAATGTTGTTTAAATGAGCCTCTTTGAAACAGTTGAAGTAGGATATTGCTGCCCTTGGCTGGATGATACAGCTTCCGAGTAGTGCCAGCAGCAAAGGATCACTTGAATGCTTCTCATCTGCGCTTGTGTAAAGCAAACTGCCTCCACCTGAGAGCTGGTCTAAACCTGGCTCGCCTGCCCTGCACTGTGCTGCAGCAGATAAGCAGCATCCACCTATCACACTTGTGTGTATAACTTCTTGGGGTAATATTCTGTCACTGGGGTAACTTAAATCTCTCCAGCTGTATCTGCAACAGGTTGCCAGGTTATACTTCTGGCTTGTATAGTGGAGGAACGCGCACATTGGACTATGAAGCACGTCCATTTGGACAGTTAAAGTTAACAAATATTTCTGCACCTGTCCTTCAGATCTGATGGCTGTAGAAAAATTAGGCTGTCATTCTTTGTAACAAAACTGTTTTTGTAAAAACACACCTCCCAAAAGGAAGAAGGAAATATAGAAGGTGAAAAACAAGCTGTTAACTGCTTTTTGTCACGACTTCACGAGAGCTGGTTATGTGGCTTGACAACTGGAGAAAAGTAAAAATATGAATGCCCTGGATAATGGAAGCACATGTCGGAAAACAGATGTCTTAGTGATGTAATTAAACATTTCTGACTAGTAGTGAGTTCCAGAAACTGGAATCATATGGATAGTGAAGTTGCTTTTGAGAGAGTGATCCTTACCTTTTGTATTTGTGATATAAAAGGAGAAGGAAGCAAAAAAAACTTGTGAAGTCTTCCCCATTAAATCTTACTTTGTTTCATCAATAAATGTGAGACTCTAGTAAAGTGACTGTAGGTCACTAGCATCTTAAATATTACACCCATGCAGGGTTGTAGGCTTTTGCTTTCTGAGAAATGTTAGTAGAGATAACTATTTTTCTTTAATGGTAGAGTTACTTATTCAATCAGTCAGTGTTTTTTCCACACCCAATTGCCTGGAAAAACGCTCACAAAATAGATGCATTTGCTAAGTTTGTGTATATTTTAAATATTATTGGTAGAGTGGTATCCTTGTGTTAAGATACAATTATCCTGTAATAGTAAATAACAATACAGTCATAAATAAAATCATCTTATATGAAATGTTTATCTTCACAAGATAATTGTCATTTTCCACTTTTGTCACAAAGAAAGGGGTTTTAAACACAATAAGCTTGAAATAAAGTGATTCAGCCCCTATAGTGTTAGCTGTTCCTAGTGTTGTTGAATCTTAGTCATCTTGGGATAACTTCTAGTGTGTATGTATTGTTAGCTGGATGCATGACTTACAGTGAAGTTGTATTTATTTCGTAGTGCTGGGGAGACAACCTACAATCTTGAACACGCTAACGACTTGAGGGTGGAGATTCAAAAAGTATACGAATTCATAGATGCCCTAAGGTAAAAGAAGATCTCTTTCTTTCCTTCTCCCCCCAGCATGTGTGTGTCTGCCTGTTATGACTTCTCTGTAGTTCTTTCTCAACTGTTGGCGTCTATGTTTGTGTAGCGTATACCTCCTTATTCATATGGGTAATCAGTTTGTCTGCTCAGTTGTAAAGAGCATGTGAAAAGGTACATGCTGTTCCTGTGCACCATCAGTTTCTACTTCCTTTTCCAGCCTTAAAATCTGCAGTGGAACTAACTAAGCACAGAAGAAACAAATAGTGGCATAGTTTTTTGTTTTGGTGGTGGTTTTTTTTAAAAAAGAGGGGTGGGGTGGGAGTGGAAAGTGTTATAACTTGTAATATCCAAAATGGTTTACCTAAAAGAACATCAGAAAATCTTCATCCAATATTGTCTCTCTCCCTTTCTGTTGTATTTTTGCTGGCCCTTTTTTTTGAGCTGATGAGGCTGTATATTTGCTTTGATTCAGTAAGAAGATTTTGAGTCTAGGCTTGCATGAAGATCCCCAACCTCATCCTAAAACACTACAACTTCAGAGAATGATAAGATATTCAGCTACACTTTTTGTTCAGGTAAATGGAGCATATGTTATAAGCTGAATGTAAATTTTATGTAGTGTTCTCTTCTTTGCCAGGCTTCCCTGTGGTTTGAAACTACTTTGACGGGAGGTTTTAGTTCTATACATTTTCTGTAGTTCCCCTAATGACTTATGGTAGCCTTAAATGAGCTAGCTTCAGTACAGATAGTGTAGCCAGAGCATTGAGTTTAGGGCCCTGAGAGAACGCGTGAATCTCGGTGAGGTGCAAGCCTCGCCAGCTGTATCGTTGTGGCAGTAAAGATGCACTCAGACTTGTGGCAGTGACTGCAGTGTAAAAGTGCCTTTTATTTGTTTGTAGGGTGTTCTGGTGGTCGTATCTCTCTTTTCAAGTACTTGAAAATTGGCTGAATGCCTGCAAGTAACACTGCAAATATTTCAATTTTGCCAGGAAAAATTGCTTGGCCTAATGTCCCTGCCAACCAAGGATCAGTATGAAGAACTGAAGCAGAGAAGACTGCATATGGTAAGACAGGCTAATATCTTGTATTGGGGGCTTCAAGGGCTTAAGCCTAGTAGCTGTGTGTGTTTGAATAGTTGCCTTTAACATTGGAGTTCAGTTTTTAATTTTCTTATGCGAATCGTTCCATACCCTTTTTCAGGGATTCATGTAATACCATCATTGTATTCTATCCAGAATGTAAGTAGGTGTGTATTGAGCAGCTGAACACTTCTAGAAAGCAGCAGTGACTTGGTTGCACATGCTGTTTCTGCTGTGGCGCATATGCAAAGCAAGTCCTAAACGAAGTATGTTAGTTCATGTGGATTTTCAGATTGTGTTCTGGAGTTCATTTGCACAAGTAGAGTTTGGAGGTTCTTTCAGTGGTGAAGAAAGACAGAATAAGGGAGAGGGATTTTTAAGTTAGGAGGGAGAACACCATTAATTGTAAACTAAACCAGCTTTATCTTGATGTAGAAGTTGAGAAATCAGAATCGTTGCACTCCAAAAACTAATGAGATCAGTGACCTTTAAGACTGATGTTCTATTACAGATGTCTGCTCTAGTCAGATGTGATACAGTTACTGTCCAAACCTAGATCACTCTTTGCACAGTTGCATTAGGCATTTTTTCTCTATATATAAAACACTGTCACTGCTCCTGCTTGCCCTCTAGTTGGTAGAGGCAGATGTCATCAGATTTTGATCAATATTGTCAGCAAACTGAAGGGAAGCATTCAGGTGGTAATATGAAAATAAGCATTTTCTGCAAAGTAACCAAAAATGCAGCTGATCGCCTTCAGTGGCAGCCAGCAATGTCTTAAGATCAACTAACTTCTTACACCTGTGGATATTTAGAACAGAAGTTTTCAAGCTGCATGTTTTTTTGTTTTAGGTGGCTCTTGAAACACATGGAAAACAAGAGGAAAAGCAGAAAGACTTTATCTCCAGATCTGCAGCTGCAGTTAATGGTGATGCAACTCACCTGAAAAAAGGAACTGTCAGGAAATCTGAAGGCTGGTTACCTACATCTAGCATATCGAGAGAGAGTGAGATAGCAGACCCACTTCTTCAGCAGATTGACAATATCACATCCTTCATTAAGCAAGCAAAGGCGGCTAATAGGATAGATGAGGTCCATATGTTGCAAGAGAACCTGAGGCAGCTGCAGGATGAATATGATCAACAACAAACTCTGAAAGCTATTGAGCTTTCTAAAAAACAGGCAGAAGAGGAAGAGATGCAGAGGGAGGAACTTCAGGTCCTTCGTGAAAAAGAGTGGGAAAGAGAACACCTCAAACTCATGTCTCAGCATTCAAGGACATGCTCCTTAGACTTCAGACAAGTCAGGCAGCATCAGCATGAGGTTGCAAAAGAGAATCAGAACTTGACAGCACATGCATTAGATCTGGGTATTGCTGAGATCAAAGAGAACACAAGTTTTGAAACTCCTGCTGTTGATCAGCTGCCAGCTAAAGAGCATTTAATCTTCATGCTCAAACCCCAGAGTGCCCCACAGTGTGACAAAGAGCAAGATCGGACAGCCTGTCTAAACCCCTTTGAAGATGAAGCAGATACCCCTCAGTCAGAGGAAGATCCTGGTAACCCCTTTGCCAAAGACCCTTCTCCAGTAGTTTCCTTCTCTAATGCAGCTGTGCAAAGGGATAAAAAGGAATATAATCCATTTGAAAATGAGGAGGAGGATGATGAACAAACTAATGGAGCACCTGGCAGTACTTTAAACCCTTTTGAAGAGGATGAAAATCCATTTCAAAAGCCTGGGGGCAGTTGGAATTCTGGGAATCCATTTGAAGAGGGATCCTCTACCAATCCCTTTGAAGTGGAGGATGGCAATGAGGTCTCTGGAGAGGAGGCTATAGAGGAAGAACTGCTTCTCCAACAGATAGATAATATCAAGGCTTACATATTTGATGCCAAACATAATGGACGAATGGATGAGGTGGAGGTACTGACAGAGAACTTAAAGGAATTGAAGCGCACATTAGCAAAGCAGAAGGAGAAATCCAACTGCTGAAGCAGCAACAGGGCTGTGTAATAATTATTTTGAGTCTGGTGTTAAATATGGGAAGGTAGAGCAGACACATACAAACAGGAGTACAGATCACGAGGGAACTGGGGGAATCTTTACTTTTATGCACTTTCAATTAGGCCTTTCCACTACTACTCAGTCTTGAAGAAAGAATTATTGAGGTATGCTGCTGGTCTCAAATGCTTATACTAAGAAATTTTAAAATAACTTGTTACAACACTCTTTTAATGCTAACTGGTCTTATTGTGTGCTTATTTTGGTCGAAGTCATTAAGTGCTAATAGGGAACTATGATTTGGTGATGGTTGCAATATTGATTTGTCATCTTTCCTCCTTTCTGTTGTTGTATTGGCCTTTTAAGGGGGGTATTGACTAAGGAGAGACAAAAACTTTTCTAAAACTCTGCATCCTCAGATAATGATACAGGGTGATATTTCAGGCTAGTTTAATTGCCTAATCGTGTTATGAGAAAGTGCTGTTAAAAGGCTACTCTCATTCTTCAAGGTGCAGAATATCCAGGCTTGCAGATAATTTTGTGCAATGCTAATACATAAAAGGGATTTTAAGACTGAGAAAAACTTTATAACGGATCTTAATATGAGTAATTTTTTAATGTGTTTATAAAAATTCCCAAGTAAAGTTTGGATGCTGTCTTTTCATCACTTTTAGTTTCCCATTTGCTCTGAGCACAAACTACAGTGCAATAGAGCTCAGTGCTGGCTTGAGTGACCTGCTTGTGTCAGGGCAAATATCTGCTCACTTACAGGGAAAGGAACATCAGGCTAGCACCATTTCAAACTATAATATACAGGGTGGCCCTCTAATTCCTAATTATCTTCTGGAATCTACACATTCCTTTAAATTCTCTGGGTGACAGAATGATCATGTTTGTTGTATTTGTGAGACTGGAGCCCTCTTTTTTTTTTTAGCACTCAAGGAACAAAAATCTTGTTTACAATGGAGAGCTGAAGTGCCACTGAAGTGGAATTCTGTGAAAGCTGGGAGACGAAGTCTGTGGCTGTGATAGTGCCAGATAGCAATTCTCTTTCATATTTGATTCCCCTTGGAAGTAATGAGAGTCAGGTATGTCTGTCTTAAATAAGAAGCTCCAAATTGGAGTCACCTTGTGCTCCGGGGGATGACTGGGTGATGGCCAGCACCTGGGATGCAAGAGGGCTTAGAACTGGGCTACTTTCTGCAGGCTGGTGTCAGAAATGTAGGATCACTTCAGGGTTAGGTCAGCCTGTATCTTTGTGAAAGGTGGAGCCTGAGCTGCTTTGATTCTTATCTTTGAAAGGCAGAGGTCCATCATCGGGCATCAGCATTTTGGAAGGGTGGCGGGGAGGAGTTAGTCTAAAGGGTGTATTTATTTAAAGGTGAAATAGAAGAAAATCAGGCAGTTCACACTGTATAGCACTAATAATAGTGGGCTTACTCAGAAGTGTAAACTTTTGTGGAATGGGATGTCTTTTAACTATGACTCTGATAATACATATATTAGCATAGCTGCAATGCAAGCATTGCATAATATTTTAGAGGCACAAATAATTATGCTACCTAAAGAGCAGAAACTCTAGTTTTATTTTGCTGTAAATAAGTGGAGGTAAGGACTTGTAGAACTGTTTAGAAAAACCAAACCGCCTGTATCCTCACTTCATAGCACTAGTAACTGATGAAAATACCTTAGAGGAGCCAGATAAGGACAGCTGATGTTCTTCCTACTGTAGCATAAATCCGAAGTTGAAAGGCGCACAGAACGGGTTGTCTTAAGACCATGGAGTTTTTACACTGAGATGTTTTATCGAGTCCCTGAGTGTTATTTTGCACCAAGTGAAACAAAGAATGGAGGACTCTGAAAGGTCATAAGCTAATGGAAGATGTGCACTGTGGCACCAGCCTTACAAAGGCAGGAAAAAAAAAAAAGATAGCTAAACCTAAGTTTGTTTTAACAGAAGTAGTATAAGGTAGCTACTTAAAACAGACTTGCTTCCTAGTCAAGAGGATTGCTCTCTGCACTGTGACCCAAAGCTTTTTTTTGGTATCAACATGGAAAAAAATGTTTCAGTCTCTTCAGCTTTCTCATTTAAAGTGTTTTTTCCTTGTTGCAACTATCCTGCCTTGTTTGTATTTTCAGTCTAATGCACTAATAATTAAAGTATCCTTATTGTACATGTAATAATGTATTTTTACAAGCAGGTAACAGACTAGCATACCTCATGATCTTTGTCAGTGTTAAATCTAATAGACTAGACATCGGATTCTATAGGCATCTCCGAAGTGAAGACCTTATGTTGGTATCTGGACTGCTGCGAGGCTGACGAGGCACAAGGGAATGAAGATATCTTAACCATAAAGCCCAGTAACTAGCATTGACTTTTGTTAAATCTGCATGCACTACTCTGTATGGAAACTTTGTAAACAGAGATGAAATAAAACAACATGTTTATTTTGTGCTGTGTTTGTCCTTGACTATTTTTACAGGACATTTGAATTGGTGTGAAATTTTGTACTTGACCATTAGCTCAGAAACGCTGAAATACAGTTCTACAGTAATTTGCATATATAAGCCTGACTTAAAGGTATGTGCAGTTACCAAATTCCAAGCAATATAGTACAATCTATCAAATGTTCATGTACTTTTACAGGTGCAGTGTAATTGTGTGGTGAGGCAGAAGCTATGATGATTTAGAAGGATTTTGCTGTCCACGTGCAGGGTGTGTTTGAGGTAAGAGGAGTTATACTGCAGCACTGCACTTTGAAGCATAATAAATTTGCTGGCTGGAATTTGCTGGAAGTTGGTAAATCCAGACATGGTTCTCCTTTGTATGGTGCTTTTTTTTTTTTTTAAAAGGAAGACTGTTTAGGAAGTTGTCTTCATTTAAGAGTAGTTCAAATTTTTTTGGAACGACAATGAAGATAATTGTAAAGCATAATCTTTCAAATACCAGTTTACATGTTGTCCTTTACTGCTGATATTCTTCACTTGTAAATGAGACTTTTAATTGTTTCTGAGTGATAACTAAATTAAGAAAATTCAGCACATAGTTACATTATTGTTTGGCTGTCTTCAGTTAGTACAAGATGGAAATCAGCAGGAACACTTAAATACCACTTTCTACAAATTGTGGAATTCTGTGCTGCTTCTAAGATAAATGAACTTTTTAGTCTAGTCTATCTCAAAGCAATCACAATGTTGTTTTTGCCATAATCTTACACATGCAGGCATGAGCAGGAACTAGGGCTCTAGTCACCGTTTTCCTTGTTCTGTTTTTCCTTCAAGCTTTGTAAAACTGGCACCAGAAAAAGCTGTGGTTTTAACTTTTCTTTATTTTTCACTGAAGTCTTCTTACAGCTAGAATAATTTATGAGATAAAGTTTTCTGTATTATATGAACCTGTTTGTTCCTGTTTCCAGGAGCTGTGAGCTCCTGTCTTGCTGAAGTACCTGATGATCTGGCCCTGAGGAAAAAAAACTGCATGATGTGAGATGTCAGGCGGATGCTTCATTTTTCATAGCAGCTTTGTATTTTCCCCTCATCTCTTTGGGCAGTGGCACAAAAGCAGGGCAGGGAACTTGGCCTTCGATTTCACACATGCATTCTCGCAGATGATACTTCTTGGGCCCAAAAGTTGCTGGATGTGACAGTTTTTTCCTTTCTTTTTCCTCTTTTTCGAGTGTTTCTCTAGAAAAGAGATCTGTTTGTTACTGTCAAAGGCCTGAATGGCAACACTTCTTCTCCCTTCTCTGGACCCAATTTACCAGAAAGATGGATTTACAGTTCTTAGCTTGTGGATTTTACCTAGGCTCATGACAATTTTGTCTGGAAAAAGTGGTATTTCCTTCTGTCTACCTGACGAAAGTCTCAAGGAATTACATTATGATGTATGCTAGATGGTGTGTTAACTTAGTAAGTGTTACTTACTTGCTTTTCCCCAAGATTTTTTTAATGTGCTCAGTTATTTCTTTGTTGGTTTTATCTTCCACATCAACTAACACTTGTTCTCCGCTGTCTGTCAAGAAAGATTTGTAACAGTAAATCAGACAGTATCCCTTTCCTACCACGTGCTGTTTCACAATAGCTGCAAAGTGTTTTAAATGCAAACATACATATGCAAACAAAACATACAAAACTAAGACATCTGCTTCTCTATTACAGTTAACGCACAACGTAACGTTTCAGGGGGAAAAGCAAAGTTTTCACGTAGGCGGCCTCGGGGGCCGCTGGCAGCGCTGGGGAGCGCGGGCTACAAACCGTGACCGGCGGGGCCGCCTTGGGGCAGACAGCCTGATCAAACCGCGCTGCCGGCGCCGAGGACGCGGCGGCCCCGACCCCTCCGGCAGCCGCGTCCGCCCGGGGAAGCCCCGCTCGGGGCCGCGGGCGGCACCTACCCAGGTAGAAGCGGAGGAAGGGCGAGGGGGTCATGTTCCTGAAGAGCATGATCTGCACCCAGGGGTTCTTGTACTGGATCTGGGGGATGTTGAAAAACACAAACTTTCTGGAAAGGAGGAGAAGAGAAACGCACAGGCGCGAGCCGAGATGCCTCGCGGCAGGCGCGGGCCGCCCCGCGCCCCGCCGCCCCCTGCGCTCACCTCGCCCCCTCGCTCAGCTCCCCCGCCGTGTTGTAGTTCACCGTCATCACCTTCACCGAGCTCTTGAAGATGACGTCGCCCTGGCTGAGATACTGCAGTGTCCGCCTGATGGGGAACCGGCCTTTCATCGGCATGGCGGCGGCCTAGCCTCGGCCCGCCGGGCGGAAATGGCGGCGAGCACCGCCCCGCGCTGGCATCGCCCCTCCGCCCACCGATCCTTCCGCGGCGCGCGGGTGCCGGGGCGGGGCGGGGCCGGGCCGGGCCGTGAGGCGGTCGCTCCCTCCGCCGGCCGCGTCGGGCAGTTCAGCGAAGCCCCGTGGCTGCTGCGCGGGTCCCGCTCGCGGGGGGGAAGGTGCCGCGTAAGGCCGGCGCTTCCGCGGGTCCCGGCGGCTTCTCCTGAGGTGACTTGGCCGGTTCCGTTTCTGTCAGCGCACGCTGCCGCTCCCCTGGGCCGGCAGCACCTTCCGAGCGCCTGTCGTTTCCCTCCCGACGGTCTACAGGCAGAACAACCACCTGAACGCTCCGTTTCGTGGAGACAATTCCAATTGTCAGAGGATCGGCCTTTTCCAACTTGGGCAACGAAAACTCCCTCTTCACCGCAGGCCTCTACACGAAGAGGACTTTTTTTTTTTCTTCTTCTTCCCTCCATACATGGGTTCTGGACCCCCGTATTTGACGACTGAAACCTAGTCTGATTACCCTGGTTTCCTCCAAGTTGAACAGTTTTTAATAGCAGCAACAAGAAATGAAGTTAACTCTCTGGCTTCGCTTTCAGATAAATACGTGTGGTGCATCTCAACCGTCTCATACATAAAACGGAGGGTGCGTTTACTGTTCAGAACAGAGTCCAAGGTCATTGCCTCTCTATGAAATGTGTGAAGGGAACTAAATCAAGAGCCAATGCACCCCCCTTCGTTTAAAATCTGGGGGACAGGAAAGAGCTACCAGGTAAAAGTAAACGTAAAGTATTGTCTGTCTCCACAAAAAAATTGAGGAAACCAGAAGGCTAATGAAGATGAATTAAAACCCTTGGGAAAAGGTCCTCCTCGTTCTAGAAGTAGGTCCCCAGGGTCAGTGAGTTTTCATGGCTTTTACAGACCCGCTTAAATCACTCGTATGATAATCACTGTAGTGAAGGTAAAATACTGTTTCTCCCTAAAAGAGGGGTAAATCATGCATTTGGCTTAGACATCCGATGTTTAAGAAAGTGAACTGAAAAATAAATCTCAAGAACGCATTTATATTTGTAATTCACTTTAATGGTATAAACCTCATTTCGGTAGTAGTATTAAGCCACAACAATATAATGCCACATTTAAACAGCATTTAATAAAATGCATAAGCTAAATCATGCACTGCAATACTCTATATACAAACACAACAATGCAAATTCCTCTTCATGACTGAAGACATTGATTAGATATAAAATTCAGATTAAAAAAAGAACATGCTATTATTTTTAAATGCTATATCACACATAACAATGCTGATTTCACAAAAGAAGATGTGAAAAATTAGTAACTTTTGCAAGGTTTTTAACTTGAAATTAAAATGTAGTAACATAAACAATAGTTTTCTAAATTATAATGAACAGAGACTTCCAGAAAATATCCCAAGGAATTAAAAGCAGATGATTCCTTTTATAAAAATTTGCTGTTTTTGTGGGAGCTCAGAAGTCCCTGGTATGCCAGATACATAAAACACTTACACAATGTGCAGTTTTTCAGTTATGGAACTGTTTGAACACCGGCTTGCAATGTATTTTGGAGTACAGATTAATTATTAAAAATACTCCCACGTTTAACGTTGATTCCATGTATGAGAAATTTAACATATATGCTCTGTAGGTATCATGTTCTTCTTAAAGAATATCCTTTTTATTTTATTCAGTCCTACTTTTAACACACAATCATCAGAAATATTTTTAAATGGACCTGTGTCTTATTCTCATTTACCTAAGCTCATTAAAAAACATCCGAGAAGCCAGTTATTCAGGGGTGTTAGATACCTGGCAACAGGCGTGCTTCTCAGACTTCTGCTTTCTGTGATCAAAGACAGAAGGCTGACTTCACATTCCACAGTTTCCATAGGATATTACAACAGAGCCTTTATTGCCACTTAAATTTGAGCACATTTTGTCCTTCAGAATACAAACAATTCAAACGTGTATGTAAAACAAGTTCACAATTTTTAAATACGCTCTTTTTTTTCTAAATTCACAATTGAATTTTTTAACAGCTTCAATCCTGATCAATACCCCAATTGGGCTCCTAATCTTTAAAAAAGTCACTGCAGTACAATGACGTTAACAGACGGTCAGGGTTCCATTCAGCCTTTAAAGAGAAAAGCAAACGTTATTCAAACAGCACTGATTGTAAAGACACCAATGAAGGACCATCTGTCACAGGAATTCCTGCCATTAATTTAAATAATTTTCCTGCTGAAAATGTCAAAAATAAGGTTTGAAATGTTAAAATGGATGTTCTACAGTTTTTTTCTATATTTGAAACAAAAGCTTACAAACACTTGCTAAACGATACAGCGAGAAACGGAGAACGTTCTCAGCATTTCCCAGAGCAAAGACTTACAAGGGCCTGACTCTGAGGGAGACCTGTGTTTTACTTCAAGCATGCAAGAAGCTCACGTTGTTTTAATTGGTGTCTGCTCATCTGCTTAAACATCCGCAAGTCTTTGCCACATTGAGTACAAAAGGTGGAAATAAATGCCCAGAAAATTCTGCTTCACCTTTTTAATACGACGGAAACAAGACTTGCTGAACTACTCCCCTACACAGTCTCTGAAATGCTTTTTTAAAAAAACCAAACTGAATAGAATTACTTTTACAGAAGGCTTCCTTTGTAACTTAAGTCATCAGAAGGGAAAAGGTACAAGAACTACTTATATTTTGATAATTTAAATGTGTGAATACTGCCTACGAGTAATAAATTGTCTTACTGCAAGTTGATTTCACAAATGCTGCACGTGAGCGATGGAAACGTCCCAGCCCCAGTGCGAGAGCTGCACAGATGACACCCTCAGAACGGACCTCAGCCTGACAACTAAATGAACTAACCAGCTTTGCTTAGTTTAAGCCAGCCAATAAGGAGAATAACTTTGGAAAGCAAATATACAATTGAAATGCATCGTGAAAATCCTAAATAAGTCTTGATGCTTGCTAAGAGATAAACGAACTGCAGTCTCCCTCTTGTTTAATTACCACTGCAACAGAAATGTCGTTGGTCCATGGAAGAGAGGACACAGTTGTTTAACGAACGGTTTGGTTTCATGTTATCAGTATGGCAATATGAGTATTGATTTTTTAAACGGCCCCCGTTGCATCGTGTTCTGTGTGCTACAGTTCAATCGTAAAGGGCAACTTGTGTTTCTTCCAATTAGCCACTGCTGAAGGCTTACAAAAAAAATCAATCTCTTACCAAGTTTCACTGCAAAATAAAACTTTACCAAAAAAGTCTCTCAGAAGGCTGAAACAGAATGAGTATACATTGAAAACAGGGAAGTATTTTCTATTACTACAGTTATCTATTTATTCATTTATTTTTAAGACATTATACGTTCAATTAACTATTCACTGGCAGGCTTCTACACATCAAATGAGAAAAGGCAAAGGGAGTATGTAAAAGCCAGAAAATTAATGGAATACAATTGTCAGTTCTGAACAGAAAATACTAAATTGAGGCTGGGTTTAGAAAAAGGTGGCAAAGCTCTGAAATTCACGAGGATTCACCTGCTTAAGTGAGGCTTAGTTTGGGCTAAGAAATGAAAACTAGGAAGCTCTGGATTAGCAAATGAATGAAAAGCTTTAACATATAGAACAGCGTGAATACATGGCTACGTATCTGTACATATATACATACACTACGCACTTTCTATACACTGTACATAATATTTTAGACAGATAGGTATAAACATATACATTCATACACACATACATACAACTATGTACATATGCATCAGCTGCTCGAGTGAGTTTGAGAATTGAACATGCAGAAATGCACAATGGTGGGAGGCACAAAATAAAGATGTGTGAAAATCTATATCAGACCCTTTAAAAAGAAGGAAAACGGGCATGAATTTAACAATAATAAGCCATTTTCAAAGCATTCACATAACTCAGAGGATAAAACTGGCTGTGGGAATTACGGAACGTTACGACAGTTTTATCTGTGATGAACTTTGCATGACTTCACAACAAAAAGCTCAGTAATAAGGTAATTCTGGGATTTGATGTTTTCCAAGTCTAATATATTTAGACTCAGAGCATCTAAACTTTACGAAAAATTTTACTTTAACTTGCAACCTCAGTATAAATAATGTTCCAAATTTTTTTGTACAAATTGTTTCCTATATAACGTTGATAACATCGATTGCAACAGAAGTGGGGTTGTAGCATTATCTAACAAGAGGCGTTATGGCATGTTACATCAAACAATAAGCCTGAATTCAGGAAGATTTACTGTTAAAATGACTCAGCAACTTTAGAATTACAAGGTGCAAAAAGTAAATGTTTCCATTTTCTCCCCTTTGCCATGCCCTCTTGGTAATTTCTCATATAAAGATGGTTTTTAAACTAATCTTCTGTCATTCAAGATCCAGTAGACGCTGGCAATTTGTCCTTCCTCTCCTCTGCGGGGCGTTTGTGGCCTCATGTTGTTGATGCCCCTGGCTACAGGCAGCATTAGGGCAGCAGATGCTGGTGCTGCTCTCTCAGCCCATCCTCAGAGCGAACCATGCAGCGGTGGCTCTCTGGTTTATGGCGAGTGTGGCAAACTACCGGGACAGATGGGAACCTACTTCTTCGTTGCCTGGTAGTTCTGCTTTTTCTCTTACGGGCAGGAGTAGATGGAAAAGAACCAACCTACCCTGCTCTTAAACTCCAAAGAGTAACCGCAGGAGAGGAGAGGGATTTAAAATAAAAAACCCCAACATTTTGATTTCTTTTTTCTTTTCAGGGTGGTATCATCCTGTAGGTGTTTGCTGGTGCACCTGCGTATGACTGATTGAGCTGCTGGTTCTGCTGCTCCCACCATCCCCTCCGGACAGGGCCCCGATGGGGCAGCTGTTGCAGGAAGCTGCTCTGGTCACTGCTGCTTTGGCACCATCCCCAGCCTGGTAATTTCCAGTGCCCTTTTCCTGGCTAAACTGTATTCCTGATACCCTTTCTGCTCATGCTATTTGGACCTTTTTAAAATTATTCCTTACTCATTAAACAGCAGGTAATCAGGGAAGAATCCCAACTACCGTCTTAAATTTTAATGGGCAGGAAAATGTACTGACATCTTCAGCATCTTGGATGAAATCCTTCAGGAACCTGTGAAAGTCCTGCGTACCACACACAGCAACGAAAAAACTGCAGTGTTTTACAGTCTCTGCCAAAGAAGAAAACAGTCAGGAAACTGGTTTTGCCTGGAAGCTTCAGGCCGGACTCGTTTTCCCTGCCACCCTCAGGACATGCCCTTTGCCCAAGGTGCCCCAAGGAGGGTGCATCAGCACGGGCATCTCCGGTCCCTGCCGTTCCTGCGGGCGTTACGGCCACTCCAGGTGATAGGAAAACGAGACTTGGTAAATGATACCAAGTAATCAATGGTGACCAACAACAGTTTCTTGCCCCAGAGTGCTTGGAAAACTAAGCCTCCTTAGTAACCTAACATTTTAAGGCAGCTAAAATAAAGGCTTGTGATCTCTTTGAAGGATCTCTGTTGGAGGTTATTTTTTCCACTTCTACCAGTTTCACGCCAGAGTAACTCCACTGGCACCAAAAGTATTGTATCTAATTTACAAGCAATGTCAATAGAGAATGATGGCTTTTGCACATGGTCTTAGTTCTGTGTCTTTTAGTCCAATGTGAGTAAATTAAGGGAAAAGTAGTCTACCTTCTTGCCCTGGTCACAAATGCAATAAAAATCATTATTACAAAGCTAACCCAAAATGCTCCTACGCGTTACTGGTCATTGTTCTTTTCATCTAAAAGATGCAAATCCAGTTCCTTCTCAAAAGAGCTGGAAAACAGATGAAGCACATGGAGAATGGACATTATTGCCTCATCATCGCTCCCTGCATGCCCCTGTTTCTGTCAGCACAGAATTCTAACGTTTGTCTGAATGGATTATTACCAAGATACACATGTACTCAAGTTCAGATAAATCTAATCAGATAGTTTATCACTACATGTCTACTGAGTTAAAATATTTTCAAAAGCAGCAGAAACAGGACCTCGAAAATTCTGGAAAGAGTGAATTTTAGGCACTAAGTAGAGCTTCAGTGAGATCTCACTTTTCTTAGAATCACTTTCAGACTGTGATCCTTTGACTCTTCATTCTGTAAACACAAGTTTGGCATTGAAATTTGGCCTTTATGAAAACAAGCTATTTCCATACTTAAAATCAAGAAACAGTTTTTCAATAATTGTTACAATAATAAAAAACTCTCCTGTCCCATATTCATAAGCAAAAGTATTCACTTGCAAAGAAGAAACAGATGAAACTTACAGTGAGTAAGATTAGCCTGTTACCATCTCTCAGTTACTGGCTGGGGGGATGGAACAAACCTCAGAAATGACAAGAACTACATCAGCCTTGTAGTATTTTCTGCAGAGACAGTTTAAATGTCTGAACCTGCAGCTGCACTGTGTGCTCTGTTCTACCTTCATTACGTTAGAGTGGCCTGAACGCGCCGGCACCAGAAGAGGCTGGAAGTAATGGCAAAGGTTAACACAGCAAGGACAACTTTGTGAGGCCCATTTTCCTAAGGTATGCCCTTTCCTATTGCTACCAAGAAACGCCTAAACCGTTGGCAGAAAGAATCCCTTCATCTGTTCTGTGCTTTTTGAACATCAAACTTCTATTGATGGACATCCAAGGAAAAGAAAAACCTTTCTTTGAATGAGCTAAAATAGTTTCACTGCGAGGTTACACCTGGGTCACTGAGAGATGAGCAGCTTCACTGCTTCAAACACCAAAGGGTGGTGCTGCCATCGAGAGGGACCACAACAGGATGGAGAAATGGGCCAACAGGAATCTCACACAGTTCAAGAAGGGGAAGCACGAAGTCCTGCCCTGGGGAGGAACAACCCCAGGCACCAATATATGCTGGAGGCCACCCAGCTGGAAAGCAGCTTGGCAGAAAAGAACCAAGTTGAACATGAGCCACAACGTCCCCTTGCCACAATGAAAACTCATGGTTTCCTGGGCTGCATTGGGCAAAGCGTGGCCAGCAGGTCGAGGGAGCTGAAGCCACACCTGGAGTGCTGTGTCCAGTGCTGGGCTCCACAGTACAAGAGAGACATGGACATACTGGAGAGAGTCCAATGAAGGGCCACAAGGATGATGAAGGGACTGGAGCACCTCACATATGAGAAAAGGCTGAGAGAGCTGGGACCGTTCAGCCTGGAGAAGAGAAGGCTCAGGGGGGATCTCATCCATGTGTACAAACACCTGAAGGGAGGGTACAGAGAAGATGGAGCCAGGCTCTTCTCAGTGGTGCCCAGTGACAGGACGAGAGGCAATGGGCACAAACTGAAACACAGGAGGTTCCCTTGAACACCAGCAAACACTTTTTCGCTGTGAGGGTGACTGAACTGGCACAGGTTGCCCAGGGAGGCTGTGGAGTCTCCATCCTGGGAGATATTCAAAAGTTGCCTGGACAGGGTCCTGGGCAGCTGGCTCTTGGTGCCCCTGCCTGAGCAGGGGGTTGGACCAGATGACCTCCAGAGGTCCCTTCCAACCTCAACCAGTCTGTGATTCTGTGATTATACTTGAAATTTAGCGCAAAAGAGCCCTACCACACTGAAAAAGATGGTTTATAGTTTTATATGGCAGTGGTTTAAGTGGTTCCTTTCAGTGTCTCTCCATCATATGCCAAATCTTTGGCTCATTTTTATGACAGCCCTTGAGCAGCACATGAGAAAGAAGTGTTAGGTTATTCATCACATTTATCTTATTATTTACAGCTAATATTCAAATATGCAAAAAATTTTAGATTCTGAATATTTCTTAAGTTTTAGGATCTACTGTCTGCCACCCAAATTTCTACAAACCAAACTGTTAGTCTTGTAATCAAAATAGTGTATAGTTAGAGAAAGTACTTTTTGTTAATGGCACGAGGACCAAATTAGCTTGGTTCTGACTGATGCAAGTCGGCAAATCATGCTGATGATGCTATGCCAAGAAAGGCTTTACAGCCTTTAGGTGGTAATATCAGAATCTTAAGTATGGAACTTCTTCATTACATCTATTAAATGCATGCACAATAAATAAACCCTAGATACGGATTGCATTGTTGCTACTTCATTTACACAAATTAATATTTCATCCCTAAAGTCCAGGGAACTGTTTGCAGAGTAAGTGACTACCAGAGATGGATTCAGGATAGCATTATGTGCCCTTGCATTTGTAGGCAGTGTAGTTTATTTGTAAACAGAGCCGCATGATATTTACCATTTTGATTTAAAAATGTAATACAATGCAAACATTTTAAGTTTTATTTCATGCGATCCCTCTGTTCCCAAAAAAACTGTAGTGGCTTTATTTTGTTTCTTGAACTGTTATGCTCACAGCACGAGTAAGAAAAATTAGGAAAACAAATTTTTGCACAGAAAATGTGGCCCTTTTACTTGAAAAATTGGAACTTGAAATTATGTTTGTCACAAAAAAGCCAGCTGGTATGTATTCAAATTTGGGAAAAATATTCCAAGGGCTAGTTTTTGTGTAAGGAATATTTCATTTGTCATTAACAATGCTTACTTATCTGCTTAAATAATTTTTACAAAATACTGAAAGCAAATTAAACTGCATAATCTTTTTTGCAATGAAAAATATCACAATATTTCAATGCATACTGCTTTTAAAACAACAATGACATAACCCAATAAAATTTTAAATTTTAACAAAAATGGCCACAACTCTTTCCAAAGTAGCAACTTCTTCTGATGTTGTTAATATCACAATTAATTTTTAAGTTGTATACCCTTAAAACAGGGACTTTGCATCGGAAGTGCTGACACAATCACACAAGAAGTCACACTGCAATAAGACAGCTAGTACAAAATCCTCTATTCCAGTTGACTTAATACTCAGAGTGTAGACCTTCCATCACATGAAAAACATGACAATTTCATTTGCTATAGCAAAAGCCGAGAGAAATGAAAGTGCAATATTACAAGTCTCTGCATGCATATTGGACTCTTCGTAACACCCTTTTGAGAAAAGAAGATTCTGAATGCTGTAACAATGGTAACTGTAGAAGACTTTAATGCATCCAGAAACTAAGATTAAAGAGCCTTCCGTGTCACAATGAGTGCTACAAACATGAGCCTCCTGATGAGAATGACGCATACCAGGTCAAGACTTTTTATCACATCAGAAGCTTCATCTAGAGCTGCTTAAGGTCTTTTGGCCACAATTCAGACCCTTAAAAGACACAAGCACCAACCTGGTTGGTGTTTCTAAATAAATGTCAATAACAGAAGAAAAACAAAAGTGCTGAACTTATTAGATTTTTGTCACATAGAAATACACAAGTAGAAAATGCCTCTACCATACAAATAATTAAAATAATTGATGTATCTAATGAGCCAGGATCAGATGAAGGTATTAATTGCCATGACTTTTTTTCAAACTTTGATTGTTTAAAATATTTAATGTCCATAATAATAAATTATACTAAAATGAAAGCAATGCTAGCAGCTAATGGCCAATACTAGAAAACATGATGACGGCTCACCCCTCTAGACAATTAAAAAATAGTTAATTTTATCACTCCATGGTCTATCAGTCATTAACTGCAATTGTACACGACAGTGTCAATCCTAACTATGTTTCAGTTTTAAACTGAGTCATGGAAGACTGAGAGCACTGCAAAACTGGGAGTGCTCTGTCAGGGAAGGGGAGGGATGAGGGGAGAAATAAAGTAAGAGAGCTTTCCAATATGCTCTCGCTGACAGCCAGAGGTTCTACACATTTCAGGTTCTGAATTGTACCTTTGGCTGGATGATGAGGGTGTTTAGGAGTACAGAGAGGAGTAAATTTGGAAATACAAAGAGCATACTCAAAGAGCACGCTCTACTTGAAAACAACTGTTCTTCCAGTTAATGACTGATTTTCCCCACAATCAAAAGGCTTCCTATTAGAATAACATTTGTCATGATTGTGTTGGTCTGAATGGAAACTTTAAGGAACCTGACTATTTCATCATTACTGTGGCAAGAAACACATTTTTTTCTCCTAGTTTGGGTAATTCCTGCAGCACGTAACAGTCACTATGACTGCATCATACTGTGAATTACAACTGCACTAATTTAACAGAGTACAGCTTCAAATAATGTGGATATCTGATTTAAGAATCCACATTAATATTTCATGCATAACATAAGAGCAAGTGACTCTTTGTAGAATAAATGATTGTCTCCTGTAGCATTCTACATTTTCACAGAAATCACTAGCATTTTGACTAAGGACATAGGCAATTTTTTTCATTTTCCATACTCATAAGCAGGATGTTGATGACATTGTCACTTTGACAAGAAGTGCTTACAAAGTGCTAGTATTATATCCTGGCATTTATTAGATATTAATTCCAAGGATATTTTTAAATATATACATACTGTTCTTTTTACTTTTAAAGTAATTTTATTACTAATCTCTGATATTATAAAACTCTACTTTTAACCATTGATAATTTCTAAATACAAAGCATGTGAAAAGTATGTTCAGTAATCTATAGCCTTTTAAATGAAAGGCATTAAAAATATTCCTTGCGGCAGAAAAGGTTTTATAGCAGGTCTTTTAACAGCTGCTTAAATTTTGTCAACGCCAAACAGACAAGGAGAAATCTGAGAGGAAACTGGTAACAAGTCGGAAATATCTGTACATACCAAAATGCTATTCTTTTAACTTCGTAATTATATGTTTTTACAAAAATTACTTCGATCCATCAAATTGTGTTGTTCCCACTACGCAGACGTGCCAGTTATTTGACCATTATATTCTGCTGTTTCCATTTTGAGAATGTAGGGGATTATGCTGTCAATGGGAACATTTCCAATGAGACCAGTAAAAAATAGTTCCTCGGTAATGCTAGAGCTCATCAGCCTAAGTGCTGGCAGGCGAACTAGAATCCGGGCTAGCCTGAAAAAGAAGTTCAGTGGATTGTAAATACATATAATACCAGTTTAAAATACTTTGTGGCTAAAGAACTGGATCTGCTTTTCATTATTACCGTAACTCATGAATGGGAGTAAAGAGGCCATTAAAACTAATTGAGCTACCATAAAAAGAATGCTTACTTTTCTATCCTGCAAGTGAAATGAAAAGCCACCATCTTTCTCTGTGGTTTTCCAATGCAAAAGAGATATTAATGTCCTGTGTAGATACAACGTGTATATACCAACACACAATTCTCTGGGTCTGCTTTTGAAACTCCCAGCTGAGACCAATGATATTCATACTGACTAGTGAGAAAATCTGCACAATTTTAAGAGTAAAATGCTTAATTAAAATTTAAACCATAAACAGCATAGTCCTCAGTTGCCTAGCAACTTAATGACAAACCAGATAGCAAGAATGGGTCTGGATGTGTATAAAAGGAAAGAAGAGAATCTGCTTCTGATGAGAAAAGGAATTTGGAGGGATGTGCTGTTACTCAAACATACTGCCAAACGCTGTGGGGTATTTATGTACCAGGATGTTAACAGACATCCAATATAATGAAGAGATTGTATTGAATTTCTGGACTTTTAATGCATTTGAAATTTAGGACAGTGATGAAAGCATATCATCTGCTGTGTTTATATGGCAGATGTACATCACAAATGCCAAAATAAATAAATTTCCTGAACCAGAGCCATGTAATAGCAAACCTGAGACAGCACTGAACACAGGCCTCTGGAAAATGCATGAATATCTATGGAGAAAATATATAACGTCCATTCTGCTAATATACCGTATCTTGTAAACTTTAGGGGGAAATTGCAAAATACTGTGACTCCGTGATTCAAGCTATGCTGCTGTTTTTGTGAAAATGATAACACTTGTGCTTCTGTGTCAATTTGTGCCAATGTTCAGTTGCTCAGAAATAATCAGATTTGTATTCTAAACTTATCTATGGGTGAGCCTGGGGATATAGACAATATCAATTAAAATAGAGGACATTATTTGGGAAATTTAACTCTCTGATTTTGTTCCTTGAGCCACTATTAAGAGAAGTAAGTATATGCAACAAATTCTGTATTTATTTTAAGGCAGATGTCCAGCTCACACATCAAACCAGAGTAACTAAATTGTACACAGAAGAAGAATGTGGGATTTGAGGGTATTTCTGAAGTGGAGAATCCCATCTTCGCTGCACCTAACGAGGAATCCTGATGCCCTTTCTGCTGCCCCACACAATGTTAACTTGGTAAGATCAGCACAAAAACCAGTTTCTGAGATGGGAGAAATGCTCTTTTCTACAGGCTTTTTTTGTTGTTTTTTTGTTGTTGTTGTTGTTTTTTTAAAGCTATGCTTCTCTCAGACCTTACTTAAATGTATGGGATTGCATGCTGCTTTGTGTGGGGATACCTTCCACAGCAAAAGAGAATTTGTTCTAGGTTATATCGATAGACAGAAGTTAGCATTTCCATTGTAGTGCACAGAATCATTATGTCGATGAAGTTTAAAACAGTTTTGATGGAGATTATTAGAAAATATAGTAATTATTTCTAGCAAGTAAGAAACAGGAACAGTTGAGAGGTGAAAAAACAAGTTAGGTACTTTCAAAGAGAAGTCCTTGGAAATTTAAAAAAAACAAAGGAGAAAAGAAGTAGGACATGGGAATTTGTTACAAACAGAAGCTTGAGTTTGTTACTCTTCCCCACATGTAATTGTTCTTGTGCCAAGGTTTATAAACTGAGAGTTTTAATACTTTTCTGCATATGTAACTTGACAAACATTTAAAGGATGACAGCCACCTTTTATTATCTCAAAGCCTCTTTGACAACTAACTTGAAAAAGGAGGCAGTTTGAATTAAAGAAGTTTGAGGCAGCTGAGTCTTGAGACTTCTAATGAAGTAAGTCTGTTCACTTTTCTAAACATAGTAATGAGACTCAAAGGAAAAAAAAGAACTCAAAAAAAAGAGTACTAAAGTTTAATTTGCACGGAAGAAGCTAGACAGCTATTCTTGCTTCTACCTATCTTTAAACAAACCTGCTTGCTTTTATGAACAAGGTTCTAGTTCTTTTTCATCAATAGTCAAAAAAGACCAGGTGTCAAAAAGGAAATCTTTACATCAATTCTGTTATTTTGTACTTTTGCCAGCTATGGCCCACAACATTACTTTGGGTACTATAGACAATAAATACCTATAAGTATCTTCTGGATAGGTTTTTTGTACATAGTCCTGCAATTCCATCTGTGCCTTCTCCTGGAATTTTTCTATTTGGGTTGAACTGGTCAGACCAGGGTGATCTAAAGAAACAAAACATTTCTATATGTCGATTGTTTCCCTATACATTGTGAAATATATGTAGTTATAAGACTCTCGCATTTAATTTCATTTAAATATTTCTCTTGTATTGTGACGTTTAACATGTTAGCTGTACAAAGGAAACCACTCAATTGAACATTTGCTACCTGGCTGCAGAATTATCTTGTACACTTTTCTCTCTACAGCTGTGTGTATTCACAAGAAAGCAGAAAAAGATTAAGCCTGTAGGTAGGTACCAAGCATTGACCCTCCTAGTTTATGTTTCTAACTTTGCTTTTTAAAATGTGTTTGCCTCTGGGATTTCGACTAACTATGCCGACAGAGCAGTATCTAGGGTTGTTTTCTTGACAGATCAATTTCTTGACCTTCCCGAGTCCGTCTCATGTTTTAATTCCAGCTGGTTCAGCTCCTCAAAGACAGTGACGTGATCAGAAAAAAACAGAAAATACCACATAGCTGACTATGCCCAAATATCTTCAGTATTGTGTTCCAGCTGCTCTTCACTTGAAACAGTACAGAGCTAGCTTGAGTTTGGAGAGTTTCTTGCTCCTCCAACTTGAATAAAAACCCTAATAAACCTAACTCTAGTGGTACAATCTGCAAAAAAATTTTAAAAGCAAATTTCAGGACACAAATATCTTCTAATTCAAATAAGTTTTATTACGAAGAGAAAAAGCATATCAATGCAAAAAAACCCCAAAACCCCCAATAACAAGATACTCCTTTTCTTTGTATTTTGTTAAATTCAAAGTGGTAGACACCTTTGAATTAAAAGTAAATAAATTAACATTTCTGAGCAAGACTTTCCCTTTCTGTGTCCTAGAAACATTTCTCCGCCTTTGCTGAAGAGACTGTCACTTCCCATTTCTTTAAGGTCCTTACCTTATCATTCCAGAAAATCTAAAGTGTCGTCTTTTGAGTAAATCCTCATATCTCATAAACACTTGATCATGCCTTAGTTGTTTGCTGTCATTTTTTTGGTAACAAATTGAAGACAGCCTGTTTACATTTAGTTTTGGAAATTTTGTGGAAGTTCCATATGGAATACAGTGGTATTTCTGCTCATATTTCAGCAATCCCTCTTATGAGTGTATTAAAAATACTAAAATTGAAGCCAATTGCTTTTTGTCACTGTGAGAATGTACTTCCTCTAATCCTTCCTGCCATTTACTTCACTAATATTGCTAGAACGCATCCCAGATAACTTCTTACTCATGGATTCTCAGCTGAAGATAATTGAGAGTCTACTCTTCTAAGGTGGGTGTACAGGAAATACCTGATGTGTTGGAACAGTAAATAACATGGATATGTTGCTCTAAAGTTATTTTTAAAACACATATTATTTGTGATAATTCATTATGGAACAATTATTTTATCTGCAGCTTAACGGATCAGTGTCATGTGAAGACATTAGTCTCATTAAAAAAATGCTACAACATTACCATATGAATGCTTATTATTTAAAAATATATGGTTACTAAATTCCTTACCAGGACTAAAGAGGACTATAGCTTTAAGGTATGCATATTCATATCCATCAATATCAAGCTTGGCCATGCTGTTACAGAACTCCTGAAGTTTCCAGATGTGTTCCATGACTTGCTTTATTCTGTCTCCAGAAAGTTTATCTACAAAAAGATATTGCTTACGATTTCATGTGAGCTCAAGTATATCTGATATATTAACCAATATCCTTTTAGAAAACAAGGGACATTTTAAAGTCTTTTGTGTCGTTTGCTATCTTAAAACCACTTAACATATAAGGACGGACTGAAAGACTATGGAAGTGAGGATTTATAAAGCTGAGTCAGACACAGGGCTAGCGAACAGAACGTTAACTCTTTTGCATAATTTTGCCAGCATAACATAATCTGCAACACCAATCTTATTCCAGTGATGTACTGTTCTGAGCAGAGACTCTCAAATTTCAGTGAATTATTCTACAAATGGCTACAGTGATTCTGGGAACGAACAGAAACAAAAAACAGATGCTCTCCTGCAATCCTAATTTTCAGTTCAAACAGTACTGAGTTAGCTTTTCCAGAAGGGAATGCAACAGCAGTAATGATGGTGCTAGTTTTTCCTCTATCTGTACTTTTAGAAGCAAATTCTTCGTTTACTGTGGTAAGTATTTTTTCTTTCTGATGGGGTAAATTCACTCAAATACATGTACACAGATTCTTCCATTATTTGAAACATCACATTCCTTATGTTGATTTAAAAAAAATTAAATCATATATTATTTGTGAATAAGTTGCATTTGAGTGGTCTTAGCTGCTCAGCAAGGGAGGGAGAGATTTCTCTTTTGGTAAACGTACCTTCTCTCTGACTGCGTATCTGCAGACTAGTCAAAGAACAAAAACCTTAGAGATTACTTTAAGACAAATCTCTGAATATATAATTACCATTAAAAAACTTCAGACATAAGTTAATTCACAAGGGATAAAACTTTTTCTTGAGAAACACATTAGAATCATTTTATTCCAGTCGTGATCTCTAATGTTAATATTTCATAGGATTATAACTTAAATATTTTTCCTTTGTCTGTACAGCTAATAGTGTATATGATTGCTTAGACCAGCGTGCCTGAAACTGAATCATGATTATTTTACACATTTTCTGAAACCGCAGTAAAACAATTTAACAGAACCATTTTTTGCACAATGTCTTGAAATAAGAATGAAAGCATAATCTACATTTCTAAAACATATGAATATACGAGTCTTTAGTTACTCAAAATGGATCAACACAGACATGATGTAATGTTGTCATTTCTATATTAAGTGGGAAACCATGGTGCAGAAATACTCAGGAAAAGCGAACGTGAATTCCAGAGTTTCCAAATAGGCTCATCACTAATACGTTTCCTAGATAAAGTTCTGAAATTTCTTCACTTTGTTTTCAATTTTAATGATATAATACACAATATAAGATGATAACTTTGCAGAACAGATAAATAAAACAAATCATTACCAAATCATATTAAAACAAAATACCCTCTTGTTTTGGCCAGTCTCAGGTAACACGGTATGACTGGAAGGACAGGTTGTAGAACAAATTTATTTTTCTCTTTTTTGAGACATGGAAACAGAAGTGGAGTCAGCTTAAGGCTGTAATAGCCCCACCATTTACTCCTCCACAAACTCACTGCTGGGGGTGCAGATGGAATAGACAGCTCTATTTATTCTGATGGAGATACAACTAAAAACCTAACTCTGTGCAGAACATACAATGTGCATGTTTCCCTGTTGGTCTTTAAAGCTCTCACCTCTCTCTCCGGGCAGGAAAGGAGCATCAGTTTGTTGTATTTTGAGGGCTGTCCAGGCTCTCNAAAAAAAAAAAAAAAAGAGAGAGCCCACCCCCATATTCATTATGAAAGCATACTATCCATTTAAGAATCAAATTTCTGTCTAATTTACTTTATCATAATTAAGCTAATAGAGTAAATATAAAAACTGTACTTTACTAGGACTGAAGGATATTAAACATTTTTTCAGATTATCCACTTTTGTACATTTTATAGTTCAACAATCAAGTTTTACTCTCCTCAGTGAAAGCCCGTTTTGCAATTTTTGCTGTGTGCACAATAAAGGCACCACAAAAATCATCAAACAGTACCAAGCAGTATTCTGTAACTACTTTTAACTCACATTAAAATTTAAGCTAGCTTTCATGTAACATGCTGTATTTGCAGTTTAAGTCTGCTAGTATTGGTTTTTTCCTTCTATTAAAAATGGCAAGTTATTCTGATGCTAATCAATTGTATTGACTGGGAGCATCCTGAAAGAAAAGAATGAAAAAAAAGCAACCATAACAGATTATCATCCATTCTAGATACAGTCATCATTATCAACAGGTCAACACTGCATTAAAAAATAAAATTACATCGATCTTCTTAAGAGTGTCAAAAAAATAGGTTGTTTAATGCTTCAGAGGGTACTTCAAAATACATTAACTGTTACTGCATTGTAGCAGTATTCAAAACCACTATACTTGCAAGAATATTCTTGTTGTGATACTTGGCAAATGCTATAGTTTTACACTGAGGAGTTCTGCAAGGAAAGAATTCTGGTGTGGTTTGGAAGAAGACATTATTCTAAGAGGAAAAAAATACATCTGGCTAGGAGGAAAGCTCTGTGAGCACACCCAACTTCAGGATGTACTTGTCTTTCTCTATACTGCCAGTCAGATGTAGAAGACAGGAGAATACGTCCTGCAGCCTTACCCCCATTTGTTCTATGGGCACTTCTGTCCCACAGAGATCTTTGTGAGGTCAGTGCAACAGAAGCTGTAGATCACCAGAGGAAAGGCAATTATGCAAGAGAAGGCTTCTCCTTCCCCCGGATCCCGGGGAACAGTTCTGCCACCGATTAGGAAATGCCTCGTGAGAAATGCTATACAAATGTCCCCGTAGTGTTGACAGGACTGAGCACGTCTAAGAATCAGACCCTGAAAACATACCTTCCTGAATGCTGTTCTGGAGATGGTTGACAATAGCTGCGAGGATGGTGGACAGGCTCATGACCTGGGCACACTGTGCCAGGCCCAAGGTGAAGAGCTCATTCCAGCAGGCACGCACCAGGCTGGTGTTACAGTCCTGCCTATGAACCAACAGAAAATCAAACAACTGTAGGTGGCATTCCTATCAGGTTGGTATTATCCTATGTGTAATTATGTTAATTATAACAATTAATAATAAGGATTAATGTATTGCAAACCACGTTACTAAGAGGCATGTATTAGCATATTACAAGTATATCAAAAAGCAAAAAGAAGTGGTAGGTTGACTACAGGAAACCATTTCAAGTTATTTGTAAAATGGTGCTCACCAGTTCTTTACCAAGATATATTTCTACAAATTAAATGCTTGCTTTTGATTTGGCTTTAGCTTCTGTAACTGCAGTAACATCAGATATTGTAGTTATCCCCTCCTCTGCCATCTTCTATTTTATTCTTCAAAAAGGAGAATATTGCATAGTCTTCACACATTTTAAAGAATTCATTAAAAAAATAAACAATATCATAACTTAAAAATTCAAAATAGCTGAAAAGTGTTCAGATCAGTGCTTAAATTCATTAGAAAGCAAACCGTTCAACAGAATATGCGCATTTACCCAAGAGCTTGAAATGCAGGTATGGACCTAGCCCAGTGCATAGAGAGGAAAAGTAGTCGTGATGCTGACTCACAGATGTAGTGAACATTAAGGTACTCTGGCATTGGACTGGGCATCGTCAGCTGCAAAAAAAAAGGGTACAGTACAATATATGCAGTTCAAACAAACCAATTTTTAGTATCCATGAAATAACCAGCAAAAACACTGAAGCTACTCTTATAGTCTGTCATAAGGAACTGTGTGACCAGAAACTGTCAAAGGAAAACTGTACTAAATAACTCATTACAATTGGCAAGGAATGCAAAATGGGAATAAGAGACAAGAAATTACGTGGGAGAGAGCTCAAATGTTTCCTTTTAAAATGTTTTAACATTCATTTAATAATAATTAATAGACTTAATTGCTCTGTGGAGCACTGGCTAGCATGACAGTGCTATAAAAGATCTCTTAAAACTTTTTAAAAAGAAACGTAAAATCTAAATATTTAAAATGGGAAAGTCATGTAATAGGACTCTACAATCACAAAACACCATTAACGGGAATAAGCAGGTTATGATAGAAGTTTGACTCATTAAGTACTACTTATTTCAGTAATGATCTTTGTATTTCTTGGCAATTTGATTACAGCAAGATGAACACCCGTATTGTTTCTCACACACTGTTTATCAACATGTGTGTGTTTGTATTCAATTGAAGCTGAAGCATCTCCAAAATGCAAGACCTTTTTCAGTGGTTTAACCATAAGCATCTAAGGCAGCACCGTAACCTCTCTTTATATGAGGGAGCCTTTTAGATGAAAGCTTTACACTGTCTAGAATTATAAATTAATTAATCATGACATCATACTATATGGATGATATGGAAAGTGATTATCAATGAAATAAATTTTAAAGGATCCTTCTGTCTATGAAAAGGTCTTATGAAATAACACCTATACTCTTTAGATACAGCACGTGAAAGGTGAAAATTGTATTAGAAGCTTTGTAACAGCAGATGTTATCCTAGACTGTGTTGCCAAAATTAAATATAAGAATAAAGAAAACATAGTAAACTAATTTTGGGTTACGTCTTAAGTGTTATTTTGTTTAGTAAGACATCTAAAGAAGCACATACCTTAAACGTGACATGTGTATCTGTAAGTAGGGGTCCTTCCACTTCAATAATTGGTGTTGACTGATCTCTACTAATTACATGAATATTCCCTCCTCCTGTAGGATCCATCCCATCTGCCAAGTTATGAGCTGCTGTACCATCTGTGGTATTAAGTGCTTTAGCCAAAGTATCAAATGCCCTGGGG
This sequence comes from Stercorarius parasiticus, assembly GCA_013396915.1. Taxonomy (NCBI): domain Eukaryota; kingdom Metazoa; phylum Chordata; class Aves; order Charadriiformes; family Stercorariidae; genus Stercorarius; species Stercorarius parasiticus. Next base: position 194,658 of record VWZL01005345.1, on the reverse strand, counting down.
AAAAAAAAAAAAAGTAATAAACAATGAAAGAGCGCTTCCTTACATCTTAAAAAAAAAAAAAATCAGAGTAGTGGTCAAATTAAACGCTATAAAGCATTTCCACTTAGAGGTAACATATACAGGAGCTGTTTACGCTAAGACACGAGGTTAGACTTTTAATTACAACCTGGCCCCTCTGTACTGTTTGGACATTAATAGAAGGAATAGGAAGGAACAGATCTGTCCATATATCGCTGGTAAAAGATCTCACCTGTAAGAGGGGAACTTTCTACTACTGTAAATCCTGCTCTAATAGTTTTATGCTAGTATTTGTACTAGCAAAGGGGTATCCTACACTTACCATTCACTATCCCCTCCTTCTTACCTTGGAACATTTAATAGATTATGCAAGGATTATAGACCAGACGCACCCTGAGGAGCACCCTCCAGTTCCTGTACTTGATGTCCAGTTTCTTGGAACAGTGGAGAATAGTGTGATTCTCTTCTAGACAACATGCCTGAATTTCCTTTCCCTTAAGCTGAGATATGGCCAGGCACTCCTGATCTCACAGTATAGACGGAGCCTTACAAACCTTATGACAGTAACAAGAGAGACTGGTCCCTGGACTCCTTTATAGTCAAGCTGTAGCTGAGCCATTGCTGAAATAAGGCAGTGTAAATTCCCTTCATATGAGACCAGAGCTTAGATTTAAAGAAGGATTTTGTGCTCCAGTTTCATACCAGTGGACAGTATTATGGTATACTGCTGTTTTTCCCGTATTTTTGTAAAGAAGTTGGGGTGGGGGTGGGTGTTGAATTTTTTTTCTGTTTTAAAGGAAGAGTACAAGGTTGACATAAGTCAAAGTTGCAATGTCAAGTATTTTTAAATATCAGTTCACTCACTTGAAGAGTTTAAATAAAAGACTCAAGACCCTGGAGTTAAGCTCCTCTTAAAAATCTTCTACTTGAGAAACAATGGACAGTTTTGAGGACAAGTATTTTTCTTATTTCACTATAATGCTAATTTATGTTGTCCTTTGACCACCCCCCACTCCCCCTGAAAAATCCCCAAACAAAAACCCCACGCACAAAAATCTCAAGCTCTGCTGGAAACTTTAAGATTCCCAGTTCTCTCATTAATAAAGATAAAGACTTCACATCCTTTCTAAACATTAAAAAAAAAAAGTTCATTAATCTTAGTTTAACTTTATTTTCCTCAGATTACCAGCAGGTATTATGGCATTTTTTTTCCTATTCTCTCCCCCATCCCAGCTCAGGGGCAGTGAGCGAAGGGCTGTGTGGTGTTCAGCTGCCTGCCGCCTTAACCACAACACCCCTGAAGAGCAGGGTTAAGGGCATGAGCAAGGCACGTCCATATAACAAGCCTATCAAATAAAACAGTACCAAAGTGTTGCTATTCTCAGAGTCTCTCAAGGTCACAAACTAGTCATTTATTATTTTACTGAGTATGAAATCTGGTCTAACTTCAGAACACTACATCTATAATGCAGGACACCATTCTTCACAAGAGGACGACGGCCAAACCTGGGTTTCTAAAACACTGTTACTGTGTTTCAAAGTAGGGGGCAATCTCTACTGTGTGTGGTGTCACAATGCCAAGTTACTCCAATGAATGAGTGCAAGTATATATCATACAGAATACAAATTGCTAAATAAAATGCAAATATAAAGGCATACCGTGTAATCTCACTTGCGGATTGCTCTTCTTGTTGAACTTCAGAAGTATCTCCATTATTTAGTGACTCACTGAGATTAGCAAGAGACGTTACAACATTTGCTAGTGTTCCTAAAGCACCCTGGCTTGTTTCAGCCTAAAAAGGAAGAACCATATTAGTAGATCAAAATAATAGGTGACATATCATACATAAGTTTTTCCCATTTTTAATCTTTGCGTTCTTTTTCCGTTATGTACCACCTTCTTCCTCCTGAACACCTACAGGAAGAACAATGGCTCACAATGATCTTTAAATCCTCTTGTAATCAGCAACCCTATCCCCACCTGACGTACCATGTGGGGAAATACCTGTGGCTGACCTTTTGCAGAAATATGCCCACGAAAAGAAAGCATGTTCTTCTTGATCAGCTTATTACCTCCATTCATAAAGGTCTTCAGACTTACCCCAACCTTATCTTTTCAAGAGGAAGAATTATTTGTGTCTATGTACATAACTAAAGTAATCCGAACAAATAAATATATATGTTCAGAACTTAACTGAAAGAATACCTTGGAATCAGCAGCTAGGAGGACTGTACCATCATCCCTGATCAAAGGCTGCTGAATATTCACAAGCATTCCTGGATCAAGAAGACCTGCCGATCTGTTCAAAAGCATAAGGCATCTGACAGTCAATAATATTTTACATTAAACGGAAGAATGGGTAACAACCTATGTCAGAATAAAAGCAATTACCAATTTTTAAATTAACAGTTTACGGAAGCTCAGAGCTTATTCATCAGAACTTAAGTCTTTCTGAAACAGTTTCCAGGAAGTAGCTTGAAAGACAGAAAGACTAAAATACGTTTTCCTTTCCTGTGCAAAAGCAATGACAACTTCCTGAATAGATAGCCTCTCATTTGCTTTTTATGCGGGTTTATTCTGTCTTCTCCTGCTCTCAGAAGTCACTTAATAGCTCTAGAGTTACGCATTAGACTTTGGAGGAGGATGTAATTGTGCATTCCAAGTTAGACAACAGACAGTACTGAAGAAAAAAGTTATGCCAAGAAAATATATTTTACATTCCAAAATACAGCCGTAAACAGTCGTGTAATCAAGGTCTGGATAAAATCTCTGCTGCTTTTACTTCTGCTGGTTTTTGACCAAACATCCTTTCCTTTTGCTGTATCTAATTTAGGGAGACAGTGGGAAGTCTTTGCAGTCAACAAGGATAAGCTTATTTGTTACTTATACAACGCTCGCGATCTCCATAACCCAATACCAACGCACCCATGACAGGTTCAGACCACAGTGAATTTAGAGTTTAAGGGCTCTGAGACTAACTACTAACATTGTAAAGTACCACAGGCAGCAAATTATCATGCATTATGCAAATCTGAATCCTACATAAATAACAGAGTCACACTTAATGACTATAATATCGTTTACAGGACTGTAAGAGATCTGTAGCTCAAGGAAATCTCAAAGAAGGCAATGTGTCTGAGCAGTGCTTATGAACAATGTGACTTGCAAATGAGAACACTGAAAAACAATTCTCCAAGAAATCTGCAGCCCAGTCTTCCTAACTGAGTGTCACTTGTTCCACAAAGAATATATATACATATATATAAAAATTTAAATACATATATAAAAAAACTGAATATTGAGATTCAATATCTTTAGGTAGCTATTACCCATTCATAAACTAACTGGATCTACAGTTTTAGAAGTGTGGTATTTAACCTAGAGTTCTTTTCTATTCTATTTAGAGAAAGACAAATCTTGCCTCTATTTATTATGATACGCATTTTCACACCCACTGCCTATGGAAACAACTGAGACCACAGGAACCATCTTGGAATATCTTCCATATAGTAAAAGGAAGTTGCTGTTGTTTTGCCGCTGTTGAAACCGGTCTCTTGGAATCTGAATCAGCAGTCACTGCAGTCTCTTTTACTACTGTCTTTAGGAGAAGGAAGACCGAGTCTGCCATTTGCAGATTTGATTTCAGAGAAGTGCTAACCTGAATGCGTCACAGTCTAAGCCTACGTGCTTTTGTCTTGAATATCACATATTTGCCCTGCCTGTGCTTTGCCTGGCTGGACAAGAGCCAGCTCTGAACTGGAAACCACCCAGCCGTACTCAGACATAACAACTTTCATGAGAAGCAGAACAATCTAGGTTGGCCGTGGTAAAGGAAACAGATTATTTGTGAATTGTCATTTGTCTTACTGGCCAGTCTGGCCTCAAACCATGACATCTGTCCAATTCTTTAGAGCAGAGGGGAAAAAAAGAGTATAAGTGTGCCTACAAATATGGACAAATAACCTTAAACAAGACCTGTTAAACAGAGGTACTCACCGTGTCCCATCTTTATCTGCCACAAATGTTGGAGTTGCTATTAGAGGGCTTCGTAGGTCTTTTCTGATATAGATTTTTTCAGTGGAAGCTGCACAGTTGGTTGGTTTTTCACGTTGCACATCAAAAGGCTTTCTTTCACTTTGAACCGCTGCATAAAGACAGAAACATGCAGATTTGAAAGGAAATAATTCAACTGAAAAATACAAAAAGAAAATAAATTCTCGCAGTAGGGCTTCAGTTTGCACTGTTATGATAGTGTATCAGCTCAGCGCAAAACTGGAAATTTAATATGAAGACTAAAGAAATACAGGCTCCATTTTTACTATACCTGTGATTATGTACATTTTAACTAAGGAAGTTGCAGATTTATTTTTTGCTTTAAGTTTTGCTGAACTGGAATCAAAGCTTGCTATTTCATTAACATTTAATAAGATGGAACATCCTACAAAATGTGTTTTCAGATTGGTGGGGTTTTGTTTGTTTAGTGTTTTTTGGTTTTGTTTGTGGGTTTTGTTTGGTTTGTTGGTTGTTTTTTTTACAGGTAAAGCTATAGCTAAATGTCAGATGCAGTCATACTCTGGATGACTCCAAATAATGCAAACCCCGAATGAACCCAAAAAAAGTCAAGACAGGCAAGTTACGTGAGAGACGCAGGTTAATTCCCTGGGAGACAAGTCTCTGCATGACATGCAATTCACTCACATCCATTCATTCCACCCACTTAGGGAAGAGTGTTCCAAAACTAACCTTTTCAGAATTTAAAATATTTCTACTTAATAACTGGAAGAAAATAAGCTCAGTCTCCAATATGCCAAAAAAGTGGGGTAAATCTTTTAATAAAAACACTAAGAAACAGTAACTTTGTAATTTTAAAGGAAGTGAAAACGCACCTGTATAATATTAAGGTATGATTTTAAACAGATTACTGCCAAGTTATCTGGAATTTAAGTCACTAAACTTTACAAGCTCCTCTATAGCTTGGCATAGCATTTGACTGCATCGATTTTTCACCTGAAAATGAGGACAATAAACTGACAAAAAACTCTGAGGATATCCCTTCCCTGGAAGTGTCCAAGGCCAGGCTGGGCAGGGCTTTGAGCAACCTGGTCTAGTGGGAGGTGTCCCTGCCCAGGGCAGGGGGGTTGGAACTAGATGATCTTTAAGGTCCCTTCCAACTCTAACCATTCTATGATAAGATAAAGAATTTTTAAAAGTGTTGTACTAATATTAATTCTCACAACACTTTGCAAATATAAGGCATAATAGAAATGGAGACAGCATTTCTGTGCTATTCACTATACCAGCTGATCATACAGCAGTTACTGCTCAAGAAGATTAACATTATTAACAAGCAAAGAAAAAAATTCAGCTCTCCTCTATAGCCCTTTTGAATGTAACAGTAAAATACATGGATATGTCTCTCTCTGCCCTCATAACCAGCAAGAGTTACTTAGTTCCTGATTTTATTTTTGCCATTATTGTTAGTCAGAAAAATTTAATGGCTTAACAGTAGGTAGATCTATTTTGTTGGCTTGATGGATACATGAACATTAATCAGAATCCTGACCCAATGCCCAGTAAAGTCAGTATATATCTTAGTCATACTGGAATAAGAAAGGTTTAGCTTCTGGAAACGTAGCGTTTCTCTTGTACCCATTTCCCCCTATACTCAGCACAGCGTGTAAAACGCAGCCATCATCACTACAGGTCTGGAGTTCCAGAGGGCAAATACAACAAAAATCTTCCTATTTACAGCTTAAAGTTCTGCCTCCCTTGAATTCATTGGTTGTAACTGATCCTGCCTAGATTGGAGTGGAAAAAAAAAAAAAAGTATTTCTTGCTTCCTCTTAAATTCTCCATAAATTCATCACAAAACAACCAGATAATAAGCTTCACAAAGTGCTGGACTGAAGAAGCAGAGGTGCTATACACTGGTAACAAAACACATTGAAAGAGGTGTTTGGATGCTAGCAGTGGAATTGCATGAAGCACTGCATACAAATATGAAAGTATATTGGATAAAATATGACAGTTTATACAATGCCTCATTATACGATGCTCACAAATGACCAATATAAAAATTTCAGAAAAAAACATCCGTACATCAACACAGAACATTAAATTTATGTTCATCCATGTTAAAATATTGTGTGTTATAAACATACGCTGTGTTTGTAACATGCATTCTAAGTGAGGCTCTAACCGGGCTCCTCAAAGACTACAATAGTATGAAACATGGTTCCAAACACATCACTACTGCACCTCAGACATAAAATGGTGATGGAAGAAAGGTACAGCTAGATGCTTTGGTTGCCGAAAGTTCCATTTCCTTCAAGCAGCATACACCGAAAGAGAGAGAACACACTAAAAAGTGGTAGTCCACATTTTTATTATTTGGTAGGCACAGTATCACATTGGGTACTTAACACTCACATTCCATTTTCATGCCCATCTCTAGACATTTCTTAAGCCTACAAAACTGGCAGCGATTCCGATGGTGTTTATTAATGATACAGTCCTGGTTGCTACGACAACTGTAGGTCAAATTCTTCCTCACACTCCTTTTAAAGAAGCCTTTGCATCCCTCACAACTGACAGCACCATAGTGACGACCTAGGAAACATATATATTGTTATCAGATGGAAATTACTTATATTTTTGCATAGAAATATTTGTCTTAAGCAAGTAAAACATTGTAAAAGTTACGCTTTAAATTTATTTTGTATTCTTACCATCATTTTGGACCATGAAAGCATTGTTAAAGTCTTACGGGATGTAAAAGTTACGCTTTAAATTTATTTTGTATTCTTACCATCATTTTGGACCATGAAAGCATTGTTAAAGTCTTATGGGATGTTTCTTGTTTAGTTATTGTCAGGGCGTTTTAGTAAGAGTGGCTTTGGGAGAGTGGAGAGAAAAGAGGAAGGTTAAGCCTATTTCTGAATGAGAGGCCTGTGAAATGGTTGTTCCCATTCTAGACAAGTACAGACGCAATTCTATCTGCTGTTACAGATTATACGATACATTAAAAGAACACACAGGCTAAGAGTTTAAGTAATTTCAGAATGTGAGTAATTTTACAATAAAATCTGAAATGCCATCTTAATATAAAATTCCTATACATATAAATTCTGGCAGTGTTTTAACACTTAAAAAAATAAAAGAAAGCAAGACAGAGAGACAGTCTTCTATGTAGCATGAAAACACAGTCCACTTCCTTGGCTAACGTAGAAATTTTACCTTGTGGACTCCTTGTTACTGCATGGATCTGAAACACTGAGGATTCACTTGATCTCTACTTGCCTTTTTCTGTGATAGCAAAGGACCAAAATCTACCGGGAAGTCTTAAGTTTGTTAGAGAGCACTATGAAGTGTTTTACTGGCACAGGTAGACTTTTCTAGGCGACATGTTTATTGCATGGTTGCCCATGGCCGTGAGGAACCAGACTAAACGCTTCAAATAGTCTCTTTCAGTTACCACTAGCTATTCAATCATTATTTTGTCTTTCAGCACATGCCGAATCATCATACACTCCAGTTTAAGTAGAAACTAATATTCTTCCAAGCAGAGTTTAACTATGCTATGTGTACAGATAGCAAAGCATAACGTTACCTTTTTCTACTTTAGACACGATTGCTTTTGCCATCAGCATGGCTAAAATCATGGTTAAAATACATGAAACCTCCTCCCTTCATCCCAGTCATCCTTTCAATCAAGTTTCTTGAATACTGCCTTCTATGCTTCCTTACCTGATGCTTTATCGCCACAGACTACACAGTATTCTACTACCTGGGGCCGCTGAACATCAGCTTTTCCCAGCAAACGTTCCACTGAAGCAGAGTCTGTCACTATCTAAAACAAAATTCCAGGACAAAAAGAGGTAATTAGCCAGTATTTTCTTCTGACATGAAAGTAAGGAGCTTTGCCTAGAGAACAAGACTGGTGTATCAGCTGAGAAGAGGTGGCTGAATTTGAGCATAAGGATGACGTGGAATGAAATTAACTAGTATGAAATGCAAGTCAATGAGACTTTTTACTGTCAACAGCGAGACTGCTGAAACAGCCATAGCAATACAAATTCAAAATAAAACTAGCTTTGTTCAGTACAAATAAGTTTCCTCACTTGTGCAGTCAATGGTATTCTTCCCTTCTTGCAATTATTCTCAAGCAGCTGCTATATTTTAGCCAGAGATGGTTGCATTTCAGCCGCTGTTCCTATCTATGCTTTCTCTAGCTATTAGGGGTATATGGTTCAGAGGGGACAGCCTGAAGCTGAGATCCTTACAGAAACAGTTTAGCTTCTGAAGGCCTTAGATCCCAAAAATTCTGTTCAGAACATACCACTTAACCCAGAAAAATTAAAAAAAAACAACACCCCTCTGTAACATACAATAACCCATTTAGCATAGTAAAATAAATTTTAAAAGACTATTAATACAATTTTTCAAATATTTATGTAAGAATGATACTTCTCTCTGTAATATATTCTCTATTGTGATAGTAGCAACAGGGACCAGGCACCTTTTTTTCTTTTAAGACTGCTAGGAATAAACCTCAAATTTTACTAGAGATAGATTATTGTTTATATAATTTGGTTTGCAAAGCTCCCATTGGTCAGGATTATGCTCAAGATCCACAAACAACTATAACAGAGGACAGCTTCTGCTCCAAAGAGCTTTTACTGCAATGTCTTGATACTGCATTGTGAATGTAAGTTTGCTCAGATGAGTTATATCTCAGTGTATCTGTGAATCTTGAATGGACCATCTGAAGTCCTGGCAATCCTCACAAACACCATCTTGAGTATTTGCTTGTCTTTAGAATTTTAATGAAAACACACAACAAGGGGTAATGAGTGCAATGGAATGCATGGGAGACTTGAAGACAGGAGGATTTATGATTGAATAATGAAACTATAATTACTATGGTCTAATCCATGTCTTTAGAAAACTATTGCAATTTGTCTTAAAGCAATTATAGACTTAAATAATCTAAAAATCAAAAACTGAAAACCAAAACCTATGGTCTACCTCAATTACTCTATTTACCTGAATTCTGCCTGGCACAATGTTGTCCGTGGTGGTAAAGATCAGCTGTTTGGCATTGGATGTCTCAGGTGCTGCCAATATCACCTTTCCTGCACCAGTTCCATCTGGACTGGCTAAAATAAACTGTTGCTTTGGAGACACAGCTGAGTCTACTGCTGTCACTATTTGGATTTTTTGACCTGTTTGCTGATCTGTCACAATCTGTAAAACATATTGAAGAGTTTTATGAGCCACAGTAAACTTTACGTTTTAAAACCTTTCATTCTGTCTCAGAATTATATGGTACTCTCTGCTCATTGTACTTGTTATTTATTATTTTGTTATTTGTACATTTATGACACTGGTGCAAAATTATTGCAGCTACCTACATAAGCGCAAAACAATAAAATCAAACCAAATATATATGTATATAATGTATATGTATATAATATATACGTATCTACATACCTACCGCACAGATGGAAAATACTAGACAGGGTTGTGAAAAGTGTGAGTCTGTTAATAATGAAAAGATACAGATAGATCTTGTAATCACATTTAACTGTTCAAAAGGAGTTGGATATAGCAAATCCCAGACAGAACAAGAACAAAATGTATGTAATGTTAAGGACTGCAGCTGACGAATGGCAGGTATATATGCAGGGTACACTCTGCCTACTGAGACAGCATCACAGAAATTTTATAGAACCATAAATCTCGAGTTGTAAGGGACCCATAAGGATCATCGAGTCCAACTCACTGCTCCTCACAGGACTACCTAACGCTAAACCATATGACAGTCTTGGTGCTCTGGCCACTTCCCTGGGGAGCCTACTCCAGCAACCAACCACTCTCTCAATGAAGAACCTTTTCCTAATGCCCAATCTGAACCTCCCCTGGCGCAGCTCCATTCCATTTCCTCGTGTCCTGTCACTGGTCGTCAGAGAGGGGAGATCAGCCCAGCAACAGGACAAGGGGTAACGGTCACAAACTGGAACACAGGAAATCCCATCTCAACATGAGGAAAAACTTCTTTGAGGGTGCCAGAGCACTCGAACAGGCTGCCCAGACAGGTTGTGGAGTCTCCTTCTCTGGAGATATTCAAAACCTACCTGGATGCATTCCTGTGCAACCAACTGTAGGCAAACCTGCTTTGGCAGGGGGGTTGGACTGGATGAACTTCTGAAGGTCCCTTCCAACTGCGACCATTCTGTGATTCTGTGATCAGCGCCTCCCCCTCCGCTGCCATGAGGGCACCCCTCAGCCTTCTCTTCTCCAAGCTGAACAAACCAAGTGACCTCAGCCACTCCTCATAAGTCTTGCCCTTGAGACCCTTCACCACCATGGTCACCCTCCTCTGGACACACTCTAATAGTCTGACGTCCTTTTTATATCGAGGAGCCCAAAACTGCACCCAGTACTCAAGGTGGGCCACACCAGTGCAGTGTCGATCCCCTCTCTCAACCGGCTCACGATGCTGTGCTTGATGCACCCCAGGACATGGTCGACCCCTTTGGCTGCCAGGGCATGCTGTTGACTCCTATTCAACTTGCCAGGAACCCAAACCCCCAAATCTCTTTCCACAGGGCCACTCTCCAGGCTCTTGTGCCCCAACTTGTACATATAACCAGGACTGCCCTGTCCCAGGTGCAGAATCCAGTGCTCTTGTTAAATTTCATACAGTTGGTGATTGCCCAGTTCTCGAGTCTATCCAGATCTCTCTGTAAAGGTTTCTCTACTCTCGAGGGAGTCCACAACTCCTCCTAATCTAGTATCATCGGCAAACAACGTACATTCGACTCCTACCTCCAGATCATTTACAAAAACATTAAATTAAAAATTACTCCAGCTGACAAAAAAAGCATAGCGGTACATTCTTGAGATTTGTCTTCATTTTGTATACACCTGACTATGAAAGCTATTTTGATATAATTAATTTCTGTATTTGGCTTAACGTCAGAGTTAAAACTACTACTGAAAACACAAACCAGTGTATTTATTTCCCTAATTTTTATTACCTATGCATTTTATCTAGTTGTCGTGTCCTTTTTGTGCAACGTCTTACAGAAAGTAATAGTTTAATAGTAAGACTATGCTAATAGTTTTACTAAGCTAGAATGCCTTAAAAAGGCATTGGTACTACCCAAGGCAGGAGCTGAATTAGAGAGCTGATGATTTTTCTAGATTACAGAAACTCTTCAGGAAAGACTCATCTCACATTTTGTTATTAGAAACCTAAAGAAATCTGCACAAAGGAAATGGTACTCAAAGCTGGGGATGAAGCCAGCCTACTATTGAATTTTGGACAACACAGACCTTTTCTGGGACTCTTTAGGTTCTTATATTTACAGAACAGAATAAACCATTTTAGGTCTCACAAGCATAAACATTTCAGTGCGTAAGTGTATGGAGTCTACAAACTTAAAGCTCCAAAGAAGCTCATATGTTAAAGGACAATCATTACCCCTCAGTCCCATTGTTGCAAAACCGTTGTTAAGCTCCCAGAATTTTCGCTGATGAGATTTCTTCAGCCTTCATCATTTTCACATAGATCTTAACCAATGGGACAATTTGCAGTGAAATCTAATCTTGGATTATGACTGACACCACTATGATATCGCCTGTATTTGTTTTGAGGAAGCAGTAATACTCTTTTCTCATCTTAGTATTCACCTTCATCATGGAGTCATAGGCTTTTTTTCAGAAATATCAGTGATATAAGGAGGTAGATTATTTTGCAGAATTGAACAAAAGTTGCAATGTAAATACCTACCTTATGTATGATGAATATTCATTATGCTTCAGTTATACATGTTGTGAGAACATCTACCTTGCAATGAAATATTGATACATATTGATACGGTTACTCTACCAGACAACTGTATCAAAAATCGATTCCATCATAACAGAATCTTGAGAATCAGCATGTGAAACAAAAAGGATGCCCAATTCCACCTTTTGTTGAGAACTTTAAGGAATAACATCTTAGATAAAATACATAGCTAAACATTGTTTATAACTGAAGAACATCTCCTTGGTGATGTCTATAAAGAAGAATCATAGACACCTTTTAATTTTTCATGGATCAGATATAAGCACTGATAATGAAGACAAAAAAATTATTCTGGCTAAGAAGTGAATGATATTTAGGTTCATTAGAAAAATTAATGATGTATGTCATTATACATGCTGCAATAACATTACAGAAAAAATTGTATCATGTATTGAAAGTATAACGACAATGTCAAAACCATTTAAAAAGTGTTTTCAGGGCTGTTCATAGGGGCAGTACCCACCCACCCTAATCAAGACATATCCCAAAGAGAGTCCATCCTGTGATGGAGGCTGGCAGTCAGGACTGTTCCGAATGCCCTGGAGCACAAGATCCTCCTCTGCAGCACCACCTCTAGCAGAAGCACTTGGGAGTATTGTACTGGCACACAACAAGGTCAAGGAGGGCAAAAGCTCGGTATTACAGTACTGCAATGCTCTAGTAACAGTCATACTTAACAATTACATCATTTGTCACTGCATACGTCCTGATATTTTAATGGTATCTTTCTATTATCTATCAGTAACAACAACTCACTGCGCAGCACTCCCAAAGGCTAACTTTATCCCAAATAGGCTACTCTCCCAGTGGCTCATAAATATGGCAGAGAGAGAGAGAGGAATGCCCTTGGAGATGATCTTAGGTGTTCTGTTGACAATGTCTGCCCATCTGCTATGTATGCATAGGCTAAGTTTAACCGCTGCAAATATTCCTCAACGACTATTTCATCAATACAATTATTATATACAGACAACTAGTCATCCCCAAATACATGCTGAGGGAGAAAACAGAATTTTAGTTTGCCCTGAAAATGATCTGTTCTCACAAAATTTAAGGAAGTCTTCCATAGACTTTAACATGCTTTTGTATAAACCTAAGTGGAAGGAGGAAGAAAAAAAGAAAAAAAAAAAAGAGATGTAATAGTTACTTAATCAATGGATTTTTACCTGTATACGTTGTGGTGAAGCTACAGAGGAGTCTGTCGAAATTATCTGGATACGTTGGGAAGGGCTGGTCATCACTGGAGATTCAGATATTGAAGTCTGAACAGTCTGCACCTGTAAATAACGTACAGAATTTAATTTACTCTTACAGTACTGAACACTTTTAGAAGTACATACATTTATTAAAGATCAGATGGCCCTAGAACATGAAATCTAAATTTACTGGAAAGGTTACAGTCATTAAACCAACTTGGATTTGTTGTCAAGGAATTATCAGAATATTGGATTTTTTGGGGAACAGAAGGAATTCAATAGATGGCCAAAACCACAAACCACCCCTGCCCCTCCAAAAATAAATCACTGGATAATTACTATGTCATCCTTTAGCTTACTGAATACTTTCTCCAACCTTCAATTATAAATTTGCCTCATTTTTTGCCTCTGTAAAAAAAAAAATGCACTGTATAGACAATAATGTAGAATGTTAGATATTTCACCTTTTAATAATTCTAAAGTATTTTATGATCTATTTTTTAAATTTTCAGCTAGCCCAAATTTAGAAAAGCTTTCTCTACACCCTTAAATAAAAGTGTCCTCAACCCCAAGAACATATATGGGACAAGAGACATATGGAATCTGCTGGAAGAGGGCACAGAACTCCTATCTGACGAAACCGTCCTTTAATGTCTCTGACCTTATTTCACCTATGAAGCCTTCTGAAAGCGTGGTGTCTATACAGTTCACTTGGAGAAAACAGCAGTTTCATTTTTCAAGTAGAAATAAGAACAATTTTAACTACCCAATATTTTTAAGGTAAAAAGTTAAAATTAAGATGGCTGGTTATCTGGATATCTGTGTTTGAGACAGTAGAATAAATTAGAATTCCAGTTGTTCAGTGTGCTCATATCCTCTCCCCGTTTCTATTGTTCCCCAATTTCTGTTTTTCTGCTTCAGTGCAGATTTTTTCTGGACTCTGTACTCCAATGGATCATCAATATATTTAGCATGTATTCAGGTGTATGTGGTTAATTTTTTTTTATCCTAGTGAGGATTTCACCAGCATGACCAAGATTAAATTTGGCACTACAACTGAATACTATTGTTTCTTGGTTTATTTCTTATCTTTCTAGGGCACTAAACTATAATGCAAATCTAGGTCTGAATACCTAGAAAAGGCTTGAAAAACACCCCTTGCATAGCTATTTTCAAAGCAAAACTGTTAAATGTTAAACTAAACATGCAAGATAACATTGGCATGACAGCCTTTATCTTCTGTTTACAGAAGGGATATGGCACTGGCAATGTACGTTTACACACATAATTCTACAGTTGTGCATACTTGGACTTTGGGCTTGTTAATCCTCAGATTTATTGATGCAACTGTTAGTACTAATTGCTCCTTCTTAATAATTGTTAATGTAGTATAGACGAAGCACTTGTATTCTAGTCCTTAGAGTCAGCTCACAGGTAGAAAGGTACTGCTTGCCACTCCCCACAGCCATCCAATCCCATTTTTATTAAGCTTAGGATATACAGATGCTCATAAAAAGTACCTTGTTTAGTGTTATTGAGTTGGGTTTTTTTTCAGATATAAGCATGAGCTGAAGCTATTATATCAGTCTTTAACACAGAGAGGTATCTGCAGATGTGGATGTCTAGATGTATTTTTTTCATTCTTGGTACATGCCTTTTTGCCATTCTTACTTAGGAACCTGACCACACAAAAAATTGGGCTTAACCAAACAAAACCAAACCAAGGTGTACTGAAATTGTCCTGTAAGTTCTTGAAAAATTAGAACATAGTTACAGATCTCTTTTTGTTTGTTTGTTTTCAATGGAGTAGAGGAAAAGAAAAAAATTACATACGCTTATTTGTGCTGTACTCATTACGAAAGCTCTGCTTTCATGGAGCATTTTACAAGTTACTTATCCATGACATGGCTCGATGGTAAGTCTAACAGTGAGTTCTCTATAAAATTGGGTAAGTTTGAGACTAGCTGCCATTATATGCTGATGTCATTTTCATGTTTAAATATTCAAGAACATATACTTACTAAACTGAAAACAGACAATATTTTAGTCTTCTCTTGGCCGAGAAGATATGGTGCACCAATGGAGAATAATCTGTCTAATACCAATAAATGCTTCAGCGTGCACATATAATTTATTTTTATACTCTTATTAACATGCATACATACTCAGGACAGTGGAGGGCCCTGAAATGCAAAAATTTACCTTCTTTTCAGGCTTGCCTATGTAATACTCAGTGGAAGAATAGTGGAGTAAGAATTTCTGACTGGTACTAAAAATCTCAAGTTTATTTTCCAGACTGAATACACATGCCATTGGTTGACAGCAGAACAACAACCGTGCTAAACAAATCAAATGCAAAAAGGGAATATATTTTTTGAAATACACAATTTACAAGAGTAAGGAAAAAAAAAATCTGTCCTCTTGTCAATTTTGAGCATTGTCACACGCCTACAAAGGATCAGAATGGATAAATATGTGATGCTTCATTATGGTCCCACCCAGTCAATAGCACCAAATTTGACTTCTTAAGTAAAAATATTTGAAAAAAAAAAAAAAGAAAGAAAGAAAAAAAAAAGAAAAAAGGGATAGTAGTCCAAGAATATGCAACACTAAAAAAAGTTCTATCAGAGATTTACATGTTTAACTTCAGACAGCTTATATAAGTACTATAGGAAAAATTAAGCTATCATTAATTAGACTCACAAATAAATTGAACCAAAGTATTCTGCAAACAAATGGCTTGTAAGAACTCGTATCAGGAAGACAGTACAGTTTAACATTATATTAGGTTTACTTTGAGGATTAAACATAACATTGAACTATTTCTAATCTGTTGTTCAGAAGAAACATGACACCATGAAACCTGCATCATGTTTAAAGCAACTGCTTTGGAAGCTGTACATGCAAAAACCTAGTCCCCTAAAGTCAATGGTGGTACATTTCTCTAATTCTAAAATCTATTTCAAAAAATTAAATACACCTTGATTTCTTTAAGACTGGAAAGAGTCTCAAATGAGACTTCACCCTCAAGAGATGAGGAAAGAAACAAAGTAGGCCGTATATCATAGAAAATGTCAGCGCACCACATTTTACAGAGGCTTAATCAACATCATTTAAAAGTAACCACTAGCACTGCGACTTCGACGTAGTCAGAAAATAATACATATGATGTAAAATATAGCTCAAAACCCCCTAATTTCCCTACACAAAACATATCAAATAGACTTATTTTAAGGGACAGGGAAAAATAATCTACTTTAATACACTTAGTACTGTTTTATTGCTGGTACTCCCTAGCTGTACACTGCACAGACTCTAGTACTTACAGTGTCAAATTCTTCCTGCAGCCTTATTTACATTTTTGCTCAGCAAACCTCTGAGGGCAAAACAATCCAGGACAAATGTGAAGGTCACTTTTAGTTAGGTCACAGGTATTTTCATCCAGTCTCCACTACTGAGGATTCCAATCACAGAAAGCAGCTAGTATTGTTTTAAAACGCCCTCTCTGTGACCCTGTTCCTCTGAAGGTCAAGTGCACTATCATTCCCTGTAACCAAGGAAGCAGAATCGACGTGTTCCTGCTGTTTTCCCAGCTGCTGAAGGAGTTTCTCTAATAGTAAGATTAATTTCATCTGGGGAAGATAGTCCCAGGTTACCAAGCTTCCCCCTCTCCCTGTTCTCTGTTCTGAAGCCCCTCAACCTGCCCACTCTCTGTGAACTGTGAAACAGCAAAATGAAAGCTGAGAGAAGAGTTTGCCTGTATCTTGAATTATTTTCAAATCAGCAAAATTAAAAGAAGATCCACCACATTCCCTGTGGAGCATCTTTAGCCTTAAAATTCATTACGCTAATGTATTTAAAGGAACACAGGCCTTTCTAAACTAGTCCAGGGCCCTCAAATACGAAGTAGCACAGTCAGTCTTAATACACTTAAGAATTCATACAATAAGCTCATGACACACGTGTTTAATTAGTCTAAACTCTGTAACAAAACATTCATATGAGGCTGCAGTGAAGGCTGACAGATGGGTAAAAACAGAAAATATTTCTAAATTCTTAGAAAGTGAAATTTGTTAAAGTTATAGTACATGAAGTTTTGGCAAAAATGACCATGTACTCAACAAGTTTTATGACAGTAAATGTGAATGCACTAGACTTCTATTACAAAGCCTTATGCAACAAATGCATGACCCAGGTGTCTTTTAACTTCAAGGACTCCTAATCTTAGCACAGAAATGTGATCGCTATTGAAATTAGGCTCTTTACTTGATAGCAAACACAATTATCTATTGTACAACTCTCTAAAAATAATATCTATGAACAATTACTACAGGAGTGTATTTACAGCATGGGTACAACATAAATGTAAGGTCAACTAATTGTGATCTAGTATGGGGGAAAGTATTATACCCAAAACATGTGAGAAAACCCAATGAAATTTTAGTTGGATTTTCCTTGTGCTTATTACCTGACACCACGTTCAATAACCTTGTCACTCCAGGCTTTTATTTGTCCAATTAATTCAGGGAAGACGCTTATGATACCTGATTAGTAGCTGTCTTTCCTGGGACAAAAACCAAATCGTGACTGTAACGCTTTATCACTACATAACGGTCTGTTCAGAAGCAGACTTCCCAACTCTAAAGTTTGGAATAACCATTATGCAAAGAGAAGGCAGAATCCTTGTAACACTTAAGCAGAAGTGATATAAAAACACATAGTAAGAAAAAACCCACTAAAAGTTGCTTGTTTCCTTAATTAAAAGACAAGTTAGCAAAGTAAACAACATTTGAAATAAAATACAAACCCTATCAACTATAGCGTACTAATATAGTTAGTACTGCATTAGTAGTAGTTAGTACTACATTAGTAACTACTAATGTAATTAACAGCTTTGTCACAACTGCCTAAATCACCCACAAAAATCTCAAAGACTTGAGCAAGAAATGTGAAATATACGAAATGCACCTTTAACGAAGAGTACTGTTAGATTTTTAGGGCCATATAATTCGTTGTTTTTTGATGGAACTTTCTCAAGCGCTATATGCTACAGAAATATTACAGCAACAAAGGCTTTCACTCTTATTTTTATAGGACATCAACTATGTTACTGTAATAAACATCTATAGTGAAGAAGAATTAGTATTTTATAACATTAGAGTTTCTAATATTTCAACAGTGACATTCTTATAGAATAATGCTGGCAAGAGTGGATATATTGTGTTTAATATAACAGAGGGCCTCTTAACTTCACTTAAGTTCGGCTTCTTCCACTTCATTTATTCACCATTTTGTCATTTTATACACATAAAAATGTGTTTCTATAAAATTGTGTATTTATACTTTTTTTTCCTATTTTTTTTCAGTAAAGTAGTCCACTTTAATTCTACATTCTAGTTGCAATCATACTATATTAAATTTCTGGTATATAGGTATATATAAAATATATATATATAAAAAAAAATTGGTCGTTTGAAGCTAAGCTGCTCTACAGATTTCATTATTATTTTTTTCCTTTGAAATAAACAAGGTTTCTTCATAGCCATATAGTCAAGTTGCATACTAATTTACTAAACTGACTTGCCCGTAGTGTACCTATAAATCTATGTGCATAGGTGTGTTTATGTTAGCATATGTATATATCTAATAAATTTCTGAACTCACTAACCAAATTTTCAATACTTTCCATAGCTTGTTTTTGCACTACCACATTGATTATGAAAGCAGTACGTGAGAAATACATTGAAGGAATCATCAACTGGCCACATAGTGGAGGAATTTTTAAAGCCTCTAAGCTTCTCTAACCTAAGCAGAACATTTCCTACACGCACGCCACTAAAAGCCAAAGTAATTGTATGGCTTGAATACACTCGTCAGTTCTCACTGAGTGTAAACCAATCTCAGAGGTATTACTAATATTACAGAAAAGAGAGTAGATATTAAAGTAAGGCACAGTTAGGCAATCACAGACCAAATATGTTCAGCTACACCCAGAAATTTAAACTATTTTTTACAAGTTCTCTCATGAAACAGTTAAAGAATTTCAATGAAAAATATCATACCAAGTTCTACACTATAAAAAGTGCTACATCTCACATCAAATCAAAAAGACTTAATTTTCTATAGATATTTTTCCCTAGTGAACTTCTTTAGCTATTAAATTAATAACAGGCTTTTAAGAAAAATGGTGTATTGCTTGGAAACTTCCAAATGTATTTCTTTCACAGATGTAAGATATATGTAAAAAAAAGTTTAGTGATACTCTTTGGAATTAACTGTCCTGACCACGCGGGTCCTTTGTAGGATGGCAAATAAAATTCAGATCCACCAGGGAAGAGCTCATCTGTATTTCAATTGCCCTAACAGGGTGCTGGTGCAAGACCTTGTATGAGACATACAAAGGCAACGAACAACGAAGACATACGAAGTGGAGAAGCTGCAAATCTTGGCATATCTGCATCCCAATAAATCTCAAACTACGTCTTACATTAACACCCCAATACCTATATGACACCAGCAGCTATGCCACATCTGGTAACATTTTTGAATTCAGAGGCTGCCAAGCTGCATGAGCAATGTAGTATCTCATTACTCCAATAGGCTCTTTGTGCGAGATAGCGCTCAGGCTGATGGTATGCTTAGGTGTTATGCAATTACCAGTAACTTGAGAAAATCTGTATTTGAACTAAAAATTGTTTGAGAAGACTCAGCATCAAAACTCCACCTTGAAAATTCATCCAGGAATGAGAAAATAGCTACTGACAATAATAAAATATTAAACATAAATGGCCTTATTTTATACTTTACTAATTCTTATGACAAAGCAAAAAACTCATTCCATCAGAACAGCAGTGTTTCTACTCTCATTTTTCAGCACTCCGTGCTTCACCTGGACTTAAACCTAAATTGCTGAACTACTTTCGATATAACGCGTCAGAGAGATCTGAAGAGGGTCAAGAAAACACCTTATGTGACAAAGATATCCATTAGTTTTTCAGTCCCATGGCAAAACAAACTTTTCAGAAAGGCCGAAGGTTTTGATGAATTATCAGGGCACTGAGGGAACTGAAAGCAACTGAAATCCTCCAGCAATGCAGCCAGTGTAAATGAGATCCCAGTAAGCACAGGGCTCGATAGTCATCTCCTATCATGACTCTCCCCCTCTCTCGCCTCTGCCAGAGGAAAAGGATGCACTGGGAATAGTTTGTGGCTGTCACAGAGCTGAGACAGCTTTAGCAACTACTAAAAGTTCTTCCTGGTCACATCAGAGCTGATGTTGAAAGAGGAAACAGCCCTTACTCCTCCCCACTATGACAGTTCTGTTTAAAAACTTTGCATTAAAAACTAAGGCACTGTACCGGGAATACATCTCCACTTCATAACCAAACACACTTAAACAATGTGCAAATCAAATCTAAGTTGGTGCTGCGACTGAACCTGGGCCACTGATATATTGCACAGTGACAGTAAGCAGCATTACTTGTTTTTGTATTAAAGCTAAAGTATTTTTTATGCTTTTCAAAAGCTACTCAGGATGACAAGGAATTGCTGAAACTCCCTCTGAATCCTCTAGCTGCTCTCTGTTCTCCAATCTCATGAACTGTAAGTAAAGGCAACTGCAGACACTAAAAATGGAACTCTGTCACCCAATCTCTTCAGAAACACACAGTTCGAAAAATGCAACAAGCAACACTGCTATAAAGCAGAAGCAAGCAACAGCAGCGAAACCATTCGAAACCATTACAACGACAATTTTACAAGGTCCTAAAAATAGAGTAAGTACAAAAATACATGCAATACTGGAGCGTGCTCAGTAACTTCTGTTATACTTTCACAGTTTCATGGAAAACAAACCTGATGAACTATTGCTGAAGAAAGAAAAACAACATATGGCCTACTTGCATGACAGTCTGATTTGGTGCTTGGCATCGTAGTTCTCAACAAACAGATGCAATACATATGTGGCAATTATGTTGAAAAAATTATGCAGATATGGCTAAATGTGCCAGTATTTGCATTAAATTATCCTGTTTGTAACTTGTCTCTCATCACCACGGAGACGCTGGGAGGGCTGGAGCCCCTCTGCTGGGAGGACAGGCTGAGAGAGTTGGGGGGGTTCAGCCTGGAGAAGAGAAGGCTCCAGGGAGACCTTAGAGCCCCTTCCAATCCCTAAAGGGGCTCCAGGAAAGCTGGGGAGGGACTCTGCATCAGGGAGGGGAGACATAGGACGAGGGGGGATGGTTTTAAACTGGAAGGGGGAGATTTAGATGAGATCTGAGAAATTCTTTGCTGTGAGGGTGGTGAGCCCCTGGCCCAGGTTGCTTAGAGAAGCTGTGGATGCCCCATCCCTGCAGGTGTTCAAGGCCAGGTTGGATGGGGCTTCCAACCCAAACAATTCTATGATTCTATGATCATTCATAACTTAAAATTCAGTGCATGATTAATGCCTCTTTCTCTCCTTCCATTTTATTTTCATTGATGAAAAAGGTGATATTCTGAAAAAGCCTCTCATTTTTTACGGCCAGTGCCAAGTTTCATGCTACATTTTCTCTGAGAAGCAGTGAGTACAAATACAGAATTTTAGCATACTTCAAGAAAACCAGTAATGTATCTACCTGTATTAAAAACTGTATCTGACTGAACACACAAATAGCAGGCAGCCAGCCATTCACAAAGAAATGGTTCAACATTAACATGGTCATACCATTAATTAATTCTTAATGAGATAATGCTGCTTGTGACTGTTTTTCCATGAACAAAGTTTTCATGGTATTATGCAGTGGACAGGCAT
The DNA here is from genome assembly GCA_013396915.1 of Stercorarius parasiticus. NCBI lineage: Eukaryota > Metazoa > Chordata > Aves > Charadriiformes > Stercorariidae > Stercorarius > Stercorarius parasiticus. Next base: position 172,795 of record VWZL01005345.1, on the reverse strand, counting down.
ATAATTTAAGGAGGAGTTGAATACTGTAAAGAGATGAAGCCCTCTATTTACCCACCGGCCAGGAAGAAATCACAGAGCTTCATACACTCTTGAGATGGAGCGATCTCTCCAGTGGCAAGATACAACCATCACACTATGTTACCACGGTGCATTTCCTGCACGAGGAATTACAAACGTCACATATTTTATGTGCCTTAGATGTGATTATAGCACTCAAATTCTACTAAAATAGTATAAGGTTTGCCAGTATTTCCATTACAGGTTTTTATTTCCAAGTATGTTTGGAAGAGTTTTTAAAAAGCACAGCTTGCCAAATTGATACCTGGTATAGCAAACCAGAGTGAAAACTCGCTTGTTGGTTTTCAGTGTGAATTTTTAGCATTTTTTGAAACTACTCCTTAGATATTATTTCCAGGATACTCAGTAGGCCATTTTCCACACTATTTAAAAAGAACCCAAATTTTTTAGAAAAAAATTGCTCTAAGTAGGGAATCTCTAATCCATTTCTGGAAACACAATGACACGCATATTTCCTTAGTATAGATAGAGCTTCTTCTTGAACTAAAGATATTGTTTAATATCCAGATGTAATCTTAGTTCAATAGGTGAAAAAAGATCCCAAACTAATGTCTGAACAGTGGCCCTGTCTGCAGAGGTCTCTTAGCCCACTTGCCCTTTGTTATTTATGAAATTTAATTATGTAATCATATGATAAATCATAGTAAATTTGAAGAATATTAAACTACATAATTTTAAATAGACAAAAATTTAGTTTATTTTTTGACCGCAGTTTGCATACTGAAGGAGATAAATAGGTTATTTTCTATGGCCACGATCACATGCAGTTTCAGTGTTTATGAGTTGATTTAGCCATTTTAGCTGCTGAGCATACAAGCTTCAGTGAATATACATCAAGACAAGACATCAGTACCACTTTAAGTCGATTTTGTGCTCATTTTCATGTATGTGTAGGCAAAAAATATGAAGCCTCATTTAAATTAATCACCCTACTGTAAATTCAATATAGTACATAAGTAAAACAGGTAACATGAATTTAGATGACAACTCAAGAGATGAGCAGAAACCTTTCATGTCCAACCTAATGATCAAGTGACCAGAAATTTTATTGCATTAATTTTTGAAACAATCTATAACACAGCCAAGTTTCTCTGTAGTCCATGTTGAATTTCCTACTTGCATTCCCAATATGGCGGCCACTAGAATGAAGTAAGGTAAACAAAACACCTATTGGTTGCACTGGTTTCTTGTTTGTCCCCAAGTGTAAAGCAGAACTGTTCTATAAAGACTTTCTGTGCCATTTATGCTTAATTGTAAACAGCAAAGACTCCCTAACATGTTTTTCATTTCAAAAGCTCATATACCAACTGTTGGGTTATCATCTGTCACTCACCTCAGCCACCTGCTGAGTCTCCACTACCTGCTGAGCCAGCACCTCCATATTGGTTGCCATGGTGAAACAAGATCATTAGAGAACCTGTTTGAAAAGATGCCAGCAACTTCCATCAGGCACAAAAGTTAGGTGTTTTCTTATTATTAAAGAAAGATCTGATATGACTTTTTGAAAATTTACAATACTGTTTGACGTATCTGACAAATAAGAGAATATGCCATGGATGCGTGTGCACATATATACACATGTGTATGTACAGTACATGCATACTGGAACCATGCTGTTCACAAAGCTGAGGCACATAGTTGATCTTTTACTTTAAAAAGCCTACAATATATTCTTTTTTACTCTATTATTTAAGCTGCAAAGAAGAGATGTTGATTTCATAAATTAGAAAGGACTAATTTGAGTGTCAACTGCTGATGCAGTTTGTGGAATTCACAGATCTCTGAGGTGCTTCCCCCAACTCAAGGGAAGAGAAACCTTACAGTTAAACTGCTTCTACATTCCGTGTTGAAGAAGGAAATAGCAGTCTAAGAAAGCTGTTTTGAGAAAATTTTTATTGAGTCATTCCGTCAAACTGCCATGTTCTTCCATATTCTTACAGTAATCTTGCACAAGGGAAAAACTGTCACATCTAAAATGTATTTCCTATTATCTAAACTATTTAATTTTTATTATAATGTAATAGTATAATCACTGAGGAGAAAATACTGCAGAATTGTTTTATCCTGTTGTGTCTGTACCTTCAACTTTACGCTCTTCAGGGGCTTAAAAAAAATGAAAAGAAGAGATAAGTGAACAGAAAATGGAAGAAACAAGGAAAAAAAGCACACTTCCGATATATTTTTAGTGATCATTATTAGAGCTGTGTTTCTCCAAGGATAAATTTATGAATCCATGCATTCAGTTTTTAATGTGACTTGCTGATTACAGAGCCAGACTTCAGATTCTGACCCAGGTGTAGGTTACAAAAAGGCATTTGTGAATGCTGGCCCATTTGATGTTTTATTGAAAACCTTTTGTTGGTACTTGCACAGCAATCATTTAACATAAAATTAAAAAATACTACAAACAATAGCAAAACATGTAACAGAAAAAAAAGCATGTTTGTCTCTATTCAAGTGCAACTTCTACAAAGCTAACGTTGAAAATGTCAAAACTAAGTTAAAAAAAATCATGTGGCAAATTAAATGTGAAAATTGTTTTGTGTATGTCAATGGAAAACTATTAGGAACAATGAATAATCCAAGTTAAGACATTCCCTATGGAAATCATATTTATGCTAGTTTCTCGTACAGCCTGTCATTTTTATTCAAGTGTTCAACTTGCGCAGTAAGCTTATGAACCACTTCCACCAGACCCATTTAATATCACAGCTTGTGGATGGCTTCTCAGTTGTTCAGTAATTCCTTTTCAGTGTTTTCTGTTATTTTTAATTCATTTTTTATGTTCAGCAAGGGAGATAACCATATGATCATAACATGCTGTTTTCTCAGTGCTTTAAGATGAAGGAAGCTCTGAAGATGAGATATTTTGTTCATAAGAATACCTTTCTAAGACCCAATGAAGCCTTTGCTGTGGGAAGATTCTGGCAGATTTGCTGTTGGTATTGTTCTCCACCAAGGTTTTTGTACTTTAGACCTTCCCAAAACAGCAATAAGCTGAGGCTATTTGATCAAATCCAACTGGAAGCACAGAGACCACACACAGCCATGCCAAGTAAGCTTGTTAATGATGTTGACTCTCAGAACATGGCACAAGGCAACAGCAGCTTCCTAGCAAAAGCCCTGGTCAGCAGAGTTCATAAGGATACAAATCCCCCATACCAACCAACAAAAAAGGTGGAACTTAAGAAACTGCAAGGAGGCACTTAGAGCACCAGGAAAATATTTCCGTGTAATCGTGTGGCAGCCAACTCGGTAGCTGTAGATGCACTGCTGTCCAAAATATGGCGTAAACCTATCAATCTCTCCCCGAGTTGCACCAGAATCTCAGAAGAAAGGCACACACTCCATTTGAGGTATTCTGGGGATACGGCCCTACGCGGACGGCATAGCAAAAGGCCGAATTCAAGCTTACTGAAATTTGTTCCTTTGTCTTAAGGAAACAGTTCCTCATACTGCGTGCGTGACTCGGCTACGCCGAGCAGGAGCCTGGCGCAGGTGACGGGAAAGGCGGCGCTCGCCGGTTCGGCTGTGCCGGGAACCTCTGTCGAGCTGTCCCCACGACAGGCCGCCGGCAGGAAGCCCCGCAACCACCGACCCGGCCGAACACAAGGCGGTGCGCGCCTGGCGCAGCGCCAGCGCCGCCGCCGCCTCCGCCTCCTTCCCGCCGCCCGCCCCCATTGGCTGCGTGGCGCGCACCCGCCGCCAGGCAGGACCCCCGCGCAGCCCGCCCTGCGCGCCACCAAACCACGCCCCTCCCAAACAATGACCTCATCGCGGACGCAGCGCTCCCGCACACGCCAACGATTGGCCGAGGGACCCGCCTGTAAGGGCGGCGGCCCCGCCTCCCGAGTGCGAGGGAAAACACCCGAGGGACGCGACCAAGCACAAGATGGCGGCGCTGGCTGGCGGCCAAGTCCCAGGCGGGGCCGCCGCCGGCGCCATTAGGCCCCCTCCCCCTCCCCCCCGGTGTATCCTTGTGTCAGGCCGTGAGCGGCCCGG